>JANHGB010027408.1:1371-11983 GCA_026283785.1 Coracopsis vasa | reverse complement strand
GGGCAGTGTTTTGCAAATAATTAACACACTGCAATTGCAAAGTGAGCCTTTAGATACTCTAGTCCTTTTCTTTGTGTGTGATTTACTAACTTCTTTTCATTTTTTGTATCAGTTTTGTCTAGAGAAAATGATGCAATACAGTAAGTATCATACATGGATGCTAAATGGTTTAGGTAGAGCTTGCTCAAGCTTAGCTGTACGTTTGTAACTCTGATGGCATTTGTAGCTATTCTTTATGCATCCTAGTGTTGCAGGTAGACATTCTGTGGTGCCCTATTTGTCAACGAACACAGAAACTGCTGGTAATAATAAGAAAAGATTTTGTTGTTGTTGCTATTTCCAGTCTTCAGCATCTTTTAAGACCGCTACAGCATGTAATCTTGTGTTCTGGTCAGTGACAAAGGCACAGAAGCATGTCTGGTAGCTCAGCATATCCATCGAACCATCACTGTTTATTCCTTTTTCCCTTCATCATACTGTGGTCCTTTCAAGTGCTGTGCACCAGCACAGCTGCTCTGGTTTCAAAGGAGCTATGCCAAGCAGCAGTGCAGGAAGGTTTCCCCTTATTCTCTGTGCTTTCTTACCCTTTCAGTTCATCATTTTATTTCTTCTCTCAACTCTTTCAAGGGACAAGAAGCCTGCCCCTGACAGATGAGTGTCTTTATTCTCTTAATCTTTTCTGAAGATTCCCTTTTGTAAGTAGATTCCAGTCACTTCAATCCAGCAATGCAAACCAATTGCAGTAGCATTGCAGCAGCATTGAGCTGCTGGGAGCTAATGGAAGTGGTAAGCAGCCACGTGCAATCAAAGTTGATAGAAATTCCTAAATCCAAAGGTGGATTTGCAAGCTCAGATTTGGATTTGTTCTCAACATAATCTCTAGGATGTGTTGCTAACTTCAGTAAGTAGGTTCATTTTAGGGAGGTGAGAATCTTGCCTTGAGTGTCTGATTGCTTCCCGTGTGTTGCAGTTTATAGGGAGGTATGTTCTATCACTTCAGCTTGCAACAGAACCCACATTTCTGACAAAGAGATGTCTCCACCTGCCATTTGAAATGTATGATATGGACTATTGCAAACTCACTCCACAGTTGGGTATGATTGGCAGACACCACTTGGAGGCTGCAAGAGTGGGGATATGGGAGGTTAGATGGAGCCGATGGAAGCTGTCAGGCTCCCTCCTTGCTCAGAGCAGGAATCCCCCTCCCTTCCCTGGGCTCCGTGGAGACTGAGCCCAGAACAGACTGAGCATGTTCATAACCTCCATGCTGCACCAGGCTCTCATAGAAGACATTCACCCTCCCACTAAATGAGTAAATGAGAGGTGGATTGATGACTCAGAGGTGTATTTATTCAAACTTCTGTTTATCTGGAGCTACACAAGAGCTTTCTGAGCTTACAGGATTTCAGTCCCCCGCAGGTACAAATGTGCAAGACAGCAACAGACATGGTGCAATGTGTTTATTCCCTTTCAAAGTATTACAAGAGCTTCATGGTTTAAGTTTCCTTACTGGTGGAGTCTACAGTGATTTCCCTGGGAGGGTGCTGAGGCGCTGGCACAGGGTGACCAGAGAAGCTGTGGCTGCCCCATCCCTGCCAGTGTTCAAGGCCAGGTTGGACACAGGGGCTTGGAGCAACCTGCCCTAGTGGAAGGTGTCCCTGCCCATGGCAGAGGTTGAAGCTGGATGAGCTTTAAGGTCCCTTTCAGCACAAACCAGTCTGGGATTGTATGAAATATCCCAGCCAATCTAAAGGAAAGTGAAACTTGTCCGTTAGTAACTTCTGGAAAGGTTTAATCCTTTGGACCTAACAGCTCTGAAATGTGAAAGGTTTTGTCCAAGATTATAACAGTGGTGGGAATTGTGCTCAGGAATGCACCAACTGATCAGATGTTTATGCTGAAGTAGTAAACACCTGAGCTCTCCTATGCGGCAGAAGCTGTTGAAGGGTTTCTGGCTGCAATGCTACTATGCACGTGGCTGAAAACAGAAGCCAGCAAGTCATAGCTCTTGCAGATAGGCAGCTTGATCTGTTGGTTCTTCTGGCTTGCCCATCAGTTAAACTACTTGTACCCTGTTTTTTGTTAGAACACCAGGATACATGAAAGGGAAGAGTGTTAAAAACCTCTTTATGTGCCTGCATGTAAACCTTGTGAAGACACCAAGTTGATAAAACCTCATCTTGGTTTGATTTAGACTTAGCAGCCTACTTGTTAAGTATAATATCAGTCTTAACATTTGTAAGCTAAACAAGTACATAGCACCACGTGTCACTTTGTGAGAGTAGTCTAAAATGGTACAGCAGCTGCTCCCAAACATCAGTGTTTTCATTTGAGGAAGGTTATCTTAAAAATTGGTCCTGTCCTGGTTCTGTTGTTCTATGTTGCTCATTATGAACAGCTGGCAATACACTGTTATCGTAAGTGATCAAAGGGACAGATCCCTTCACAAAAGCATCGAGCTGGTATTTGTGCTGTAAGCAGTGGAAATGCTACATCTTTGTTAAGCTTTTTGGGGAAGGAAGGAAGTATCATAGGGGTTCTGCAACAAAAGTCCAGGTATCTTCCAACGTATTTGGAGTGATATTTGTAATTTCCACTTTTAAAATAGCATATCTAGGTGCCTGTTGCTGTTAGTTTTCTGTGAAGGTGCTGGGGTGATTCAGTGGTGTTTTGTAACGGTAGTATTAAAATGTTGCTGCCACACTAAGACTGGCAGCAACTACTTAAAAATGATGTATGCTCAGAGAATACCTGTGTTAAACAATGTGATCATTTTTCAGGCATTACTTGGAAGAAAGCTTTGTTCTCAGAGTACTGACTCAACTGACACTGGCCTTGAAGGAATGTCACAGACGGAGTGATGGTGGAGTCACTGTGCATCGCGACCTAAAACCAGCAAATGTCTTTCTAGATGGCAAACAGAATGTGAAACTTGGAGATTTTGGACTGGCAAGAATATTGCACCATGACACCAGCTTTGCCAAAACATTTGTTGGAACTCCATATTACATGTCTCCAGTAAGACCACCTTTCTGTGCCTCATCTCCCCTTTTGTGCCTCTAAGATCTGTTTTATGCAGTATTTGTCTCAGTCCATGAATGCTTAGGAGGCTTTGATAGAGTTACTAGTTGCTCTTCACTGTATAAGTTTTCATATGCTCTTGGAATATTAGAGAGATATTGGAGTATATTGCTTCTGAAAAGGAACAGGGAAGCTTGAATGGTTTTGTTTCATAGTGTTAAAGTAAAAAGCTTATTAATTTACCTCTTGATGGTAGGATTTTAATTTATGGAAAGGAACAAGGACTTCCCTAACACAGTGCATTTTGTGTGGGAAAGATTAATATTGAGTGAAATATGGGGTTGTATCAACTAAAGATTGGTGCAACATTTCAGTCTTCTACAGTGTAGCACTGCTACAACTTGTTAAAATCCTGCTACTAGGAGTAGCTGTGGAGATTAAAGGTGGAATCTTAAAAGTAACCCCAGTAAATAATGGTTTAATTCATGTTTGAAGAGTAGCTGATTATCCTGCAATAGTAGAACAATGTTTTAGTTAATAACCCAAAGATTGTTCTCTTTCTTTAGGAACAAATGAACTACATGTCATACAATGAAAAATCTGACATCTGGTCTCTAGGATGTCTCCTGTATGAATTATGTGCTCTCTCGTAAGTATAGTAGTGCGGTAATGAATGTAGAGACATAGCTGTTAACACGTGTATAATTAAAATTCGTAGAGATGAAAGCATAAAGGCTTTAGAAACTAGTCCTAGATTTGTATTTCTGTATTGCTCTTGACATTAGGTAGTCAAAACAAGCCTTTGATTGCAGCTTTTTTAATTCGTCTGATTCTTTTATTTAAATGAAAAATGAGTCACTAAAATTAGTGAAAGAAACCAAGAAAAATGTTCTTTTTCAGGCCTCCATTTAGAGCTTGCAGCCAGAAGGAGTTGGCAGAAAAGATAAGGGAAGGGAAATTCAGGCGAATACCATATCGTTACTCAGAGCAGCTGAATGAACTTCTCAAGGAGATGCTGAATGTAAAGGTAAGCATCAATTACTTGTTTTTTCCACCTAGAACTTGAACTGGTACTGAAATACTAGTTTTCCTTCTCAATTACAAAAGAAACTGGTCTGAAGTACTGGTTGCTATCACCTTGTCACTGGCAACATCACTTGTAGGGAAAGGAGGAATTGTGCTTTGAGTCCATTAAAGGTAGCAGCTCAAGTATGTTTAGGATGCTGAAAGGCTGTCTCAATATTGTCTTATACAGAATTTCCTGACAACATACATAAGGCCTTACCTTCAGGGTTAGAGTGGTTCCAGTGTGTTTGGAAGTGGGAGGGGTTAGTTTGCCTTCATTTTGGGGTTGGCTTTATATGGCTACTATATAGCTCATGTCTTATGGCTAGCATGGGGGTGTTGAGAAGAACACTGCATGTTAAAACAAAGCTGTAACAAGAACCCAAGTCTCCCAACAGGTATGGATTCTTCAGGGATCAAGTGACAACTACAGATGCAGAGTGCTTGCTACAGAACTTACTAACAATTGCCCCTGTAGGCTCACCATCCCATTCTGTCCCTGAAAGGAGTGAGAGCCTGGGCTAGGAGAGCCAGACTTACAGCCTCTGGAGCTGAGGGCTTGATAACAGCCTCTTCCCTTGCCTTTTGTCATCTGGTTGTGCTACCCCTTCCTAATTCCATTTTTCTCCAACTTCTCCTTCGCTGTATAGCACCTCAGCTGGTTTCCATCTGTAGTGGTTCTTGCTTGGGAATTGCTGGCCCTAATATTTCTTGGTTACGGATGGAACCTGTTGGTAATGTCTTCCCTTTAGGATTATTGCAGACCTTCTGTTGAAGATATTCTGCAGCACCCCTTAATAGCAGACTTGGTGACAGAAGAACAAAGACAAAACCCAGATAAACGAGCCTGGAGATCATGGGAGCCAGAAAGGCTGCAGTATTCAGATACTGCAGTGAATGAGATGAAACGAAAGGAACAGCAACTACAGGAGCGAGAACAAGCCATTAAGGACAGAGAGCAACGTTTGGAGCGTATGATATTCCACTTTGGGAAGGGGGTGGCAGTGGCATTCTGATTCAAAAGAAGTGTGGAGGAAGGAAGGCTAGATGGCTTTAAAACCCCTTATTTTAATGCACTAGGATATTGTCTGACATTCACTACTAGATTTCTGTTTGAAGACTAAAGCAAGAATGCCTGGGTTTGTCTAGACTTGTTCTTGTTTCAAGCTACTATAATTACCAGTTTGGATATAGAAGTCTATATATATTGCCACATGAGTGGCAATTAGGAAAGTATACAGGAAAAAAGGGTCTGGGTATATTCTGCACTGTGCGGTGTGAGTTGCTTTTCACCCACTGTCTAAGTTAACATTGTCTGTACTTGTACATAACCTAAGGTCAGCCTGATGTTGGAGTAAAACATACTTGAGTAAGCAAACTGCTTTTGTAAAAGCTGCACCCTACAGGTGGCTTACTTGTGAAACTGTATAGATAACTGGTCCTCAGGCATTGGCATTTCATGCCCTCATGAAATACCTCTTTGCATATGCAGTAGACTCTGTAATACAGAGTTTAACAGTATAAATTGTTTTCTAAGCTTGAATAACAGCTGCTGCTGTAAATGGGATGTTTAGTCATAACTGAATCATAGTATCTGGTATCTAAATATTTAGATCTGCTGTTGTGTGCCATGAGTTAATGTGCAGAACAAAAAGATGCTGTAGCTTCATTGTTGCAGATATGGCAGAGTTTTGAGGGAAGGGGGAAAAAGACCTGCTGGCATTTTGGAGTACTTGCTTAGTGCTTTATCAGTGCATGGATAAAGGTGTATCTGCAACACAGCTACTTTTGTTTAGAGCCATAAATGCAGAAAATATAGCCTGTCAAATGCACCCATAACTACTGTCTTTTCCTAGAACAAAATCCATTGTGCACAATCACTCTTAACTTTAACATTTACATGTTAACACTGCATACTACTGTATTTCTACTTCCAGAAAGAGAACGAGAACTCTGTGTTCGTGAGAGACTGGCAGAGGACAAACTTGCCAGGTATCTTCCTAACCTAGAACTGCCTATAGCAGAAACTCTACAATCTTAGGACAAAAAACTTAAACTTCTCTTTTGAAAACAGAGCTGAAAACCTGATGAGGAGCTACAATCTCTACAAAGAGCCGAAGATGTTAGCTTGTGCAGATGGTCCAGGTATGGAAATACGCAAGAAGCCACTGGCACTAATAAATGTAGGCTGGAATAATGAGAAGAACCCCTCCAATGCTCAATATGCTGTACTTAGTCCCATTGTAGCAATACAAACCCCAGTATCTCTGCAGTGTTGGGAAGAGACTTTTGATTTTGTACTTTGCAAAAAGACTTAGTGGATGATGCTCAACCATGAGTCTGAGCTACCACTGCCAGCACTGCAGTCTTGTGCTGTTTTGAAAACTAGATTCTTGTTGTAAGCTAATAGGAGTGCTGACTTGTAACCCAACCTTTACTCAGAGCTGCAATTATTTTATTTATGGATGTCTTTTTACGGACTTTTGATGAAGTTAATTTTATTTTTAATTTTAATAAAATTTCACATTTTTAATCTCTTCAGCTTCCAAAAGTTTGGTGGGAAATAATATTTGTTGCAAGTGACCTGGTTGTGATTGGTGCATCATACAAGATCTAAAGATCTTTGCATCTAAAGAATGCTAACTATTATGAACATACTCCAGTTTTTAACACATCAAAGGGGGGCTTTAAAAATGTGCTGTAGTACTTCCTGACTACCTGTAATCTAATCTCAGAGTATTTGTTATGCCATCAATATCTGGCATCCACTTTGGCCTCAGTTGTTCAGTCTTTGCTATAATAAGATGTAGTATTATCTCTTCATTGTACCCATATTTTAATAGTAAAAATAATTCAAGTATCTCAATGCATTTTGAAATAGGGATTAGAACATTAAATGGAATATCAAGTGGCTGGATCCTAAGTAGTGCTCTAGAACAAAGAAACATGAACACCCTTTAACATGCAGGAATAACCTCTTCATTTAGTTTTGGTCAGATAAAGCAAGATAAACATCTCACAGCCTCAAATACAAATAAAACTGAAGTTCAAGTGCTTATCACAGCATGCAAGAATACAAGCGAAATGCCACCAGACATTAGTGGTACTTGAGCTATTTCTAATATCCCTGTCAGTTTTGAGAATTCCACCTCTCAACATCTTGTCTGACTTTGATACATGAAAGAATATAACAAAAAACTTGCCTTAGGCTTTTCTGATATTGCCTCTAATGTTGGATGACTGAAGTTCAATAAGCTTCAGCATTTGCTTCAGTTGTCTTCTGCATCTACTACCCCTTTACAAGGTATTTTGACCTTAACAGGGCTATTAATTTTTGAGCCACTTCAAGCAGTTACTACCCTGAGCTGGGAAAAGTGAATATATTTATTAAAAGACTGACCAAATCTTGCAATATCTGTAGATCACTTGATTAAACACTTGTCACAGTGTTTGCTATTATTCATTCCACAGCACTCTTGTTAATACTGTTTCTAAAAGTCTCCCTATTCTGATATGAATGTGCTACGTGTTTCTCCAGTACATTACCAACATCACTTGCTTCTGTTATCTTCAGTTGTTCAAATAGTACTGTATTTTTTGAACGTATCGCACATCTTAGACCCCTCATTTCTCCTCAAAGTCTATGTGTGGTTCATTTCACAGTAAAATGGCAAACCAAAAGTCCTGGTTTTGAAGACAGGGTCCTAGACACTACCATATTTTTTGCAGGGATTTTCTGATTCTTATGGAAGACTTCAATGTTAAAACAGATACAGTTTACCAATATGAAACTATAAAGTGCTGAAATGTTCACTAGCCTCTTCAGTTTGGCCCTTCTCACTTGTTTGTTGCATCTTTGTTCCAGCCTAATGAACTGAAAATTAAGGCCTCAGCAGTGTTAAGATTAGGATGGTTAGACCTTTGATTAAAAATAAAAGTAAACCCCCACACCTTAAGCTGAGCTTTGTGAACTTGGCTTTTATGAGAAGCAACTCAGCTGTTTTAATAGCTTTTGATGGTAGTTTTTGTACCCTGAGTCATTAAAAACAAACCAAGCTAACTGCCTTTTCACTGTGGCAGTTCTGTACAGCTAAAGCAGAGCTATAACATGAAAATGCCTGTGCTGAAGGCTGCAGTGAAAGTAACTTGATCATTTTAAACGCACCGAAACTCACTACTCATCAAGTCAGAGCATAGTTTGTAACCCATTGACTTAATACAAGGATAGACATGGAACAATGTAGGTAATGTAGGAAGGGCAGGTTGGATCTGCCCCTTCTATGAAGGAAAGACTAAGTGTTTCGTAGCTGGGATACCCATTCTCTTTTTCCCTTTGGAACTGCATTATGTTACTGCTGGAAAGGAAAAATGGAAAAGAGTTGTTGCTATGAAATGCATTTAATTAGATCGCTTAAAGCCATAGGTAGATAGCAAAATAGGTAACAGGCTTAAAAAATATGAGCTAAGCAACAAATGCTGAAAGATGCACTAATTCAGTCTTTATTGTTTGACTTCTAAGAAAGCGCACTGCTGCTGCCCTTCCCTACAACCAAGAAGAAAGTACACTTTGGAAGTGAGGAGAATGCTGGGACTTCTGTTAATTTGGAAAACCATCCCCTTTCTAAAGGGAAATGCTCTGATCTCAGAAAACGTCTGTATGCTGCCAACCTACGGGCTCAAGCACTGGCTGAACTGGAAAAGAACTATCAACTGAAGAGCAGACAAATCTTGGGCATGCGCTGAAACTATAACACAGGTGTAAAGTATTTAACTTTTAAAAGTCCATTAAATGTGCTGGAAGCTACTTGTGCCTCCCTCTTTTAAGCTGGGACCTAATGAAAGTTTATTTTAACAGCTGTTGTAAAAGCTCTTGATCAAAGCATAAGAGATTATGAATTGTGTTAAGAAGAAATATTTGGTCCTCCTGTTTACCATATATTACTCTTCTGAAAAAAGAAATATTGTAAATCAGATGTTTTTAAACTGATGTGAAAAGCTTTTTAGATGAAAAATGTACAGAGATCCACAATCTGTAAGTTTAAATGATGCTGTACGTAATGTACAGTACTTGGTAAGTATGTTTTGTATATGTAGAAAATCAGTGGCTTTTTGTCTGGACTTGTTTTTTAACTATCAAAACAGCAAAAGGAGATTTTGTGTTCTCTCTTCCCACTAAGTGGGTCACCTATCAAAGTAGGCTACTTGTAGTTTAATGTCTGACTAATGAGTGGCATGGATCAGCTTAGTATAATTGAAGAGTTTCTGCCTGGGTAACTGAAGGGCTTGTCCATCAGCTCCTGAAAGGCCTGCTTCAGGGCATAGCATTTGAAATAGTACCTTCATAGAATCAACTAGGTTGGAAAAGACCTTTAAGATCATCAAGTCCAAAAGATCATCAAGACCTTCTTCATTTTGCCTTGAAATCAGTTATAAACTAATCCCCTGAGGCTGCTGTCCTGGATGGGACACCACCCAGAGTATTACACCTCTATTTTGGGGAGGGGCAATTGTCCTTTGAATAGAAAATCTTTACTTTGGTGAAGCTTATGAGGTGTCTCCATGTTTCCCTTCAGAATTCTCTGTCAAAGTAGAAGCTGCTTGCTTACGCTGGTGTAAGTTTAATGAATTAAATGACTCATAAATTTAAACCAATCCTTTGGCACTGTAATGCCTGGCATCTATTTTATATAAAGATTTTTTATCTCTGGTTTGAAGTGCCATGAAACAATCATTCTTAGAAAACTGCTCATTTTCAAAACACTTGTTTCCTTATTGGGCCATAAATGTTATCTATACATCTACACATCTATCTCTACAGCTAAGGATGTATTCTAGATAGGTTTTTTACATGAAGAAAGAGAATCTTATTTGAAACTTTAATTAAATGCAATATATTTGGTGATAGACAACTACTTGTGTCACCAAGCAATAGCTCTGCTCTATTAGATTCTTAACTATTCAGCAGAACTTATCATAATTGCTTGCCTAGTGGTTACTCTTTTCACCACAACCTTTGCTTAAAAGTTAGAATATGACCATTTTGGTTGCTAGTGTAAAACTGCCACTGTTCTAGTGGCCATGACCTAATGCTCAAGTGCGGTGGAAGTGTCTGGCATGTATGCAGAGCCAAAGCAGCTCTCAAATGTATTTGGAGGGTGAATCCCTGCTTTCTCACCATGTTTGTGCTCAGATCTTTCCCTTCTAGGCCTCAACCAGAAAATCTGCACTGCAGTTCTCCTGGCCTTCGTGGGGATCTGCTTTGTACAGCCCGTGGAATATCCAAGGCTACAGTGTGCAGTGGGGTTAGTCTGATCTGCAAAAATATGTAGAATACAAGAATTAACTGTGGGCTTCGTCATCCTCAAAATGCAGGTACCAGTGAGTGAAAGGAGGAAACCAAGCAACCAAGAACATAAATCACTAATGAACAGTTCAGCAAAGGCAGTGTTGTGTCTTGGCTGGTGTTTGCAAATGCTTTGATTTTAACAAGGCCAAGTTAAGAAAATGGCTTGAGAGGTTTGGGCTT
>JANHGB010027405.1:0-10397 GCA_026283785.1 Coracopsis vasa | reverse complement strand
TAAACTCTGTTCTGTTGCTTATTGTCTCAGAAGCTATGTCAAATGTTATGCGTTCGGACGGCCTCGCTCGCGGGCTCCCTTAGCGCGGTGCGCCGCAGGGTCCCTCACTCCGCCCGTTCCCCCCCACCCGCAGTGACCCTGCCCCGCTGCCCCCCGGGGAGGTTCCGGTGCGCGCCCGGCGCCCCCTGCGTGCCCAGCGGGTGGCGATGCGATGGGCACCCCGACTGCGATGATGGAGAGGACGAGCTGGGCTGCGGGACGGTGACCCCGGCGGAGCCCAGCCCTGGCGGCGCAGGTACGGGGGGGGCCGGAGGGGTTGGGGGGAGCGGGGAACCGCGCTGGAGCCTTCCCTTCCCATGGCAGCCGCGCCTGTCACGGCTCGAGCTGACCGGAGGAAGCCCCGTGGGATTGGCGCTGCCCCACCTTGAGCTTCCTCCCGTGGAAGCTGCCTTTAAATCCCCCAGGGCTCCCTCAGGAAGCGCCTTTGAGGTACCTTGTGGCAGAGCACAGCCCCGGCGGCTTCCTTCCACCGGCGACACCGCCCGCCCTTCGGAGCTCCTCTGGGGATGGGGAGGACGCGGGGAGAAGGATGGGGGAAGCACCCGAGGGCTGTGCGGGCAGGGTCAGAGCAGCGGGCGCTGGTTTCTGTCAAGCCAAAGGGTGTGTTGCATCCCCAGCACTGTCTGTGTCTGCTGCTCTGCTCTGGAGCATCCTTGGTCACAGCCCTGTTGTGTGTCTGAGGTGCTTGAAAGGTTCCAGCTTCCCTTTTCACAGGGGTTTCTGTGTCAGCTGGGAGCTGAAGCTGGGTGTGGAGAGGAGGGGGGATTATTACAGGCATGGGAGACTGGATTTGTGCTCAATACCTGCATCAGTTGGTAGGTGGGGGCATGAGCTACATTTTAGTTGTACCTGGGGCTGCCTGGAGCCACGAGGAGAGGTTAAAGATGCTGCAGCTACAGCTGGGAAACTTCCCAGCTTTCCCGATTCTGCATTTCCAGTAGGACTTTTTTTCCCTCTGATGTGGCCTAATCACAGTAAGGGAAGATAAGGTTCTACTTAAATTGAAAAAGGCCCATTGGCAGTTTTGAGGTGAACTGGGAACTCGGCCAGGCTTGGAGTGCAGGCAGCTTTGCATGATGCCTATAAGGTGAGTTGGAAGCCTTCTTGCTCTTTCCTCACAGAGGCTTCAGCTACGCCTGTGCCTGAGGGCTCAGCACCATCCAGCAGCCCAGACCGCCTGTGGATCTTGGTTATTGCAGGTATGTGAATCTCTGAGTGCTGCACATTGTCCTGACTGGGGCTATAATTTGAGCATCCTGATGCAGTTAATTCCAGACCTGTATCACGACTCAGAGGGCTAGGGGAGGCTTTAGACCCTTTCCTCTGACTTGAGTGTTCTGTATTCTGGAAAAGCCATTCCATGTGATCTGGCACTAACTCATTTCTCTCTCTGTGCCTTATCCTTGAGGGAAGGTGCAGATCTCAACCTGCTGGCTAACACTGCTGAGCAGCAGAACCCAGAACTGATGTCCAGACCAGGCACAGTGAGTGGTCCTCTGCTTGTGCGCTCTCCTCTCTAGCGCTCCTGAGCATCCTGGTAGCTGTTGGCTCTGTTGCTGTGTGGGGCATATCCAAAGCAAAAAGCAGATCTGACATCTTCAGTCCTGAAAAAGCATCCAGAGAATGGCTGATGCCTGACAAGAGCCAGAGGGGCTCATTTCCCCAAAGGGTAAGTTTCTTGCACCCCACATCCTCTGTGTGTGAGAGGAAGAAATGCTTTCTTGCCCTTTTTCCAGCCTCCAGAGCTTTCTCCTCTGGGGGCAGCTTTTCCTGCTGCTGATCAGCCACATGCTTGGGCTTTCAGCCTTTCTTCTTTGACTGCATGGACAGTTGCACTGCCTAACCCGAGGAAGTGCTGACTTCTTTTGATAGTGATGTGCTGGTCTGTCCTTCCTCTGCTGCCCACGACACTGAGCGCTCATGCTTTGACGCTCATCTCCTGTGGGTTCTTTTCCTCCACTTTGCCCAAACTGAAGTCAAACCAGGGGGATTTTTTTGCCCAGAGGACTGTCAACAACCAGGTGTTTTTCTGTTCTTGTACCAGGGATCTGTACCTCGAGGTGATGAGATGGAGCCAGCCTGGTCTCCCTCCAGCTGACTGTATTGAACATAAGCTGTCAAGTCTGAATTGTTACACTGGAATAGCAAAGGATGCTCCCTTGGAAATCGGTTTTAGATTGTGGGACTACTTTAGCTCTGGAGATAGCACAGGACCTTCCCTGGTGCTGTGAAATCACCCCTCACACAAGTTGGTAGAAATGTCTTCATTGTTGTTGCCTCCAGGGTTTGTTAATGCTGGTCTCACCAGAGTGACCTTGGACCCAAAGGTTTTATCCTCCATGAAATGATAGATGTTAGGTGCTGTTCAACTGTTCACTTTCACTTCCAGCCAAGAGATTTTTCCTCACCTGCCCCATTTTCCCCCCTGGATTTTGCTAGGGAGCAGGGGCTTTCTCATCTATTTCAGTAGGAACTGACTAACTCTGCACAGATCCAACATGTACTCCATGTTTGTGGCAGTGTTTTGATGCTGCTTAGTTCAGTGTTCAGGAAGCTTTACTGACAGGACAGCCACATGGGGGAAAGTTGAAAACTTGTCTGCTCTGGCTTTGCTGCTGCCACCCCAAGTCAGTGTGGGGCCAGCAGCTTCTCAGCACACTCCCTTCCAGCAAGGACCTCTGCAGAAACACACTTTGCACCCCAGTGCTGATCTCTGGATGTTGTTCTGTAACAGTTAATGCTGCCTTCCTTAAAACTGTTCTGATGTGAGTGGTGTCCCACAAGGGTCCGTACTGGGACCAGTGCTGTTTAAAACCAAATGGTTTGAGTTGAAGGGACCTGAAAGCTCCTCCAGGTCCACTCCATGCCACGGGCAGGGACACCTTCCACTAGAGCAGCTTGCTCCAAGCCCCATCCAACCTGGCCTTGAGCACTGCCGGAGATGGGGCAGCCACAGCTTCTCTGGGCACCCTGTGCCAGCGCATCACAGAACAGAACTTCTGTTCTGTGCCCCATCCCTGGCAGTGTTCAAGGCCAGGTTGGACACGAGCTTGGAGCAAGCTGCTCCAGTGGAAGGTGTCCCTGCCCGTGGCAGGGGCTGGAGCTGGATGAGGTCCCTTCCAACCCAAACCGTTCTATGTTTCTATGAGGTTTTCACTGTTTTTCTGTGCTTTCGGGCATGTGCTGCACTTTCCAAGCAGCTCAGTGCTGTATGCTTCTGAGAACTGACAGTGGGGGCAGGAGACTGCTGAGCAGTGCCTCCAGCTCCATGGTGACCACGAGCTCCTTGCACAAGTGCACAAAGGATTGAAAGCTGCTGCCCTGGCTGCTGATCTCTGTGCCTTAAAGGTGAGAACTTGGCTTGCCAAGCAGACACCAGTCATCAGCCTTAGAGCAGGAGCCTTCCACCCCTGGGTAGTGTGTGTGTGCTGCTGTACCCCATGGGAGAAACTTCTAGATGTGGCCTGGAGTACTGAGTTATTCCAGTGCTGCTATTCTTAGTTCCAAGAGGTCATTTGCAAAGGTGCACACAACCTTGCTTCTGTTTCCACAGGGATAAGTGGAGATAGCTGTTGGTGAATGACACAGGAGAATAAAGAACTTGAAGCTAATGAGCTCTGGATTTTCGATTTTTCTTGGATTTGCTTGAATCCTACAGTTGGGAAGAGGCTCCAGGAATCCCGTCAGGACAGGGTGATGGAAGTGCCAAGTGGCAGAGGTCAGCTGGCACCAGCCTGTCCCACATCATCCTCTTAGCTTGAGCTGCTGAGCTGGGACCGGCTGTTCTGGGGCAGAGAACAGAGCAGAGCGTGGGAAGCGAGGCTGGTGGGTAAACCCAGCCCCCACCACAGCAAGACCATGCAGGTTTTGCTTCCTGATCCCTGAGCTGAGTGCTTTAAGGGTAAAAGAAACAGTTTTATGGCTCTGGTGCCAAACCTTGGGGCCAAGTTCGTGACAGCAATTTCCCTTTCTCTCTCTGGTGCCAGGAGCACTTTTGTTCTCCTAATCCCCAGGCTCAGAGGCTTCAGTTGTAGCAGAGCCTGAGCTACTTTTCAGCCCAGGAGCAGCTTTGTGCTCCAGGTCTCTGGATTTAATTAGATCAGTTCACGGGGATCAATGTGATGCTGAGGTAGGGTTGTGTTCCAGGGTAAGACATCGAAGATCAGCCCATTTAAATTTGCTTCCCCTTTTCTTTGTAAATCCAAAGGATTGTTTCTTCCTTTTCAGTTCCTATAGATCAGGGAAACGTTTACTGCACACTTCCAATCCAGTATTCCATTCCGTGTTCCTGCCCCTGCTTGTGGGAGTTCTGGGGCTGCTGTGATGAGCAGGAGTAGCCTGTCACACTGGGGATGTGCTCAGGCACAGGGGGTGAGATGCTTCCTTCACCTCTTCCCCTGTAAACCTGCACTGGGGGGTTTGAGGCTGAGCTGGGAGGTAACAACCGTTTCCCTTCTCTGGGCTGCTGATGGAGCCAGGGCAGCAGCATTAAGTGCTTAATGAATGAGTGGTGCCAAGAGCAGCAGCTCCTGTGGGGGTACAAAGGGGATGCAAACCCTGCGTGTCTGCACCTTCCTGTGCCTGGCAGGGAGGGTCTTTCAGGGTTAACTCAAGGCAAGATCATGCCCTCTCAAAGGATGTTCCCCTTAGAAACAAGGTAGAGTGTGGAAAGAGCAGAGTGAGGAAAGAGAAGTGCAGAGCTGGAAATAGTTCCTTACATAAAGGGCTCGGGCTTCAATCTCATTACTGTCTTAAGGAGCAGACACTTGGCTGCCTCTGACTCCTCCGATGCAGCCCACGGCCTGAGCAGCAATCGGCTTTGGGAGCCTGGCAGGTGCCCCTGTCCCTCCGTGCTGCTCCTTGGAGCTCACAGCGCTTGTCCTGCTCGGGGTGCGCCTGGTGGGAGCCTTCCCATGGGGCTGGAGCTGCTGCCCCGTGGCCTGTGACCGGGGTCGCTGCTCCGGGGGGTCGGGCGCGATGAGGCAGCTGGGGACGAGGCGCGCGAGTCTCTCAGCCAGCCTGAAGCTCGGGGACCGCCGGGGCTGCGGCCGCACGCCGCAGGAAGAGGAGCTGCACATCCCCTTTGCCCAGGAGAGCCTGGTAAAGCAATGGAGCTCCATGCAGAACGTGGCGGACAGAAAGCAGGAGAAGAGCAAGGCTCCCCTTCAGAGGAGCAAGCTCTTGCTCAACATTAACGTGGGTGGCAAGTTGTTCCAGATAGCTTACAGCGTCGTGGCCCGGTACCCCATCACCCGCCTCGGGAAGCTGGCCCTTTACACAGACCCTACCAAGAAGCTGCAGCTCTGTGATGACTACTCGGTGCAGAAGAACGAGTACTTCTTTGACAGAGATCCTTCCATTTTCCACTACATCTTTCACTTCTACCGCAGCGGCGTCCTGTGGATAATGGATGAGATGTGCCCCAGTAACTTTGTGGAGGAAATTGAGTACTGGGGAATCCACCTGAAATACTCGCAGCGCTGCTGCCGGATCCTGTTTGAGGAAAAGCAAGATGAGCTCAGCGAGTATCTGAAAATCCAGAAGGAGCTGGAGGCAGAGCTGGAGCCCCTGGACTCAGCCAAGCAGTTTGAGGGCAAATTTCTGGGTCGGTTTCGGGAGATGATCTGGAACCTCATTGAGAACCCGTACTCCTCTGTCGCAGCCAAGATCATCGCTGTCATGTCGAGCATCTTTGTGCTTATCTCCATCGTGGGCATGACACTGAGCACAGTGGAGGAGATGAAGCACAAGACAGGGAAGATGTGGATGGAGCAGCTGGAGATGATCTGTGCCATCTTCTTCACCTCCGAGTACCTCATGCGGCTCATCTCCTCCTCCAGCTTCAAGAACTTCTTGCGGGCAGCGTTCAATGCTGTGGACCTGGTGGCCATCCTGCCCTTCTACATCCAGATCCTCTTTGAAAGCCTGGACGAAGGGGACATGCTCTACCATGAGGAGCTGCACAAGATGGAGAATGTGGGCAAGCTGGGCAAGGTCCTCAAGCTCATCAAGCTCATGAGGATCTTCCGCATCCTCAAGCTGGCGCGTCACTCCACCGGCCTCCGGGCCTTCGGCTTCACCATGCGCCAGTGCTACCAGCAGGTTTGCTGCCTCTTCCTCTTCATCGCTATGGGGGTCTTCACCTTCTCTGCTCTCATGCACTCGGTGGAACACGATGTCCCAGGCACCAACTTCACCAGCATCCCCTATGCGTGGTGGTGGGCAGCGGTGAGCATCTCCTCCCAGGGGAGGAGCGGTGGGGGCTCTGTGGGTAGGGGCTGCTCCAGGGCTCAAGGGATTCACCTCTGCTGCTGGCCAGGAGGTGGAAAAGGGCCTGGTCTTCCCAAAGGCTCAGTAATGGGGGGAAAACCAGAGCCCTGTATGCTCAGCGGCTCAAAAGCTGGTGCTGGGGTGGTTGCTGGGACAGAGGTGGTGGTGACCTGTGAACCTCCAGGCGTGGGTTAGCAACAGGGGGGATGTGACCTGGGATTACCTCCGAGCCGAGGAGCAGCTTAAAGCACTCGAGAGCCAGGGGTTAAAAGGGCGCTTTGATTTACGGATCAAATGATCCCACAGATCACCTCTGCCCTTATAATCCCCCCTGGGCACCGCAGGCTGCCTGCGGCACATTCCTTGGGGAAGTACAAGAACCACTTGGCAAAGTCACCAGGTTTGAGTATTTAAACCCTGGGCTGATCCTGGCTCCAGCAAAGCCCAAACCTCTCTGTTCTCACCCGGTCCCAGCAACCGTGCTCTCCCAGCATCCAAACACAGCTCCTCCGGGTTCATTCCTGCCTGTGCCTCTGCTTCCCATGGAGGGAGGGTCCAGGAAGCTTCATTCCTGTGGGACCGGGTAGCTCCTGGCCAGGAAGCCCTGGAGCCACCTCTGCATGGGGGCAGGAAGCTCCAGCAGACAGTCTGACTGCAGGGAAAGGCCAGCTCGGTGGCATCCTGCTGCTTTGAAGAGACAATGTGAAGAGGAGGATGGGGGTGGGCGGTGTCTCTGGTCTCTGCTGTGGGGCCTCATCCAGCCCTTTCCTTGTGCTCTCCCAGCCTGCTGGGTGCTGGAGCAGGCACATCCAAGGGCAGTGCCATTCCCGGTGACACTCAGGGGCAGTGGGGAGGTGGGTCCCAGCAGGGCTTGTTCATGTGGGATTCTATCCTTTCCCTTCCTCACCCCCGCCCAGGTCAGCCTCTCCACTGTGGGCTATGGAGACACCGTGCCTGACACGGTGCTCGGCAGGATGGTGGCGTTTGGCTGCATCTCCTTTGGCATCATCCTCAACGGGATGCCCATCTCCATCCTCTACAACAAGTTCTCTGACTACTACGCCAAGCTGAAGGCCCACGAGGACGAGATCAGCCACTCGCTGAAGCTCTCCAGGAGGCTCCGCTTGAAGGAGCGGGTCCTGAGGAAGCTGTCGGAATGCTGCAGGGATGACCCCCGCTGCCACCGCTGACGCCAGCCCTTCCCCTCCCATGGGTATCCAGTCTGCCCGCCCTCCACCACGTCCTGTCCCCTGGGGAAGCTCCACAGCTTGGCCATGTGGCCATGACTGCGGTGTGACCTCCCCCCCGCCACGGTTCTACTGTCCTGCAGCTGAAGACCATGCTGTATGGACATCTATCTATCTGCCATAGGACATAGGACATATGGACATCTGTCTGCCATAGGCTGGGGATGGGGCGCCCTGAGGACACGGGGAGCGGGATGCATGGGGCTGAGCTGTCACCTTTCTGAGGATGTCAGGATGAGATGAACCCCAGGGTGACACCTTGCCCAGTCCTGGCTCTGGCCCTGGATGGAGTGGGACATACACAGGCAGTGGCCACATGACTTGTAGAATCCCAGACTGGTTTGGCTTGGAAGGGATCGGGTGAAGGCCCATGGAAGAGCCGTGTGTCCTTCCAGCCAAACCCACCTTCCTTCCCTGGGAGCCTGCGGGCCCTGTCCTGGCTCAGGCCGCTTCTCTGATGGGAGCTGTGGGCACTCTGGGGGTGCAAATCTGGCAGCAAGAACACCCCCAGGAGCAGGCACTGAATAAACCAGGTCAAACCCATTCCCATTCCCAGTCATTCAATAAACTGCTTGTAGCTCGGGGGTGAAGAGGGGACATCTCCACAGGGCGCCCATGGGACGTGTCCCCGTGCTGGTTTTAGGATGAGGTGCCTGGCCATGGCTGCACTGGGAGGGGAGCTGGAACATCTGCATGTGCTCAGGATGCAGCAGTTTGCTCTGCCCTGGGTGCACAGCGCAGGGGCAGGGGGGAGCACGTCTGTGGGGCACAGGGGGTAGATTTGCCCTCTGGGGTGTGACCATATCTCGTCAATGGGCTCTCAGGAAGGGGGGTTCACCCTTTCCCTGGGTGGGATGGGCAGAGGGACCTGAGGTTACAGCCCAAGCCCCTGTCGCTGCATCCCTCCATGTGCCCACATCACCTCCTTGGGGACTCCCGCTCCTGTCCCCCATTGCAGAGTGTGTGATGCTTCCTGAGATCATTCAGCTTCCAGGGAATGGGGGTCAGCGCCCTTCCCTCCCATCGCTGGCTGTGCAGTGGTTGAATCTCCACCTGCTTCCTCCCCATGCCCACGAGGTGTTTGCTCGCCCCCTTCCCACCCCATCCAGGCAGGTCCCACAGGCTCCTCCTTGGAAAACAGCACTTTTAATAGTTCCTCTGGGTTCATTTTACAAGTCCGAGCAATGCAGAAATGTACAATTTACAGGACACTGTACAGGCGGTTCTCTCATATATTAGTGCTCTTGCTATATACATATGGTACAGCCTGCGGGAAGCCTCTGCCGAGGCAAAATCTGCACCCCGAGGTGCTGCCCCGGGCTGCCGAGCTGCTCGCGCTCCTTCAGGTTGATTTAATCCAAGCTCGGACCTGAGCCTTCCCGTGGGTGACAGCAGCCGGGGCAGAGCCGGGCACCCCCTTGCTTTGCTCACCCCATCTCTTTTAGAGGGTGTTGCAGGACAGAGACCCCCAGAGATGCTCTGGAGGGAGCAGGAGCAGCCTCTGCCGTGGTGGAGTTTCCGCCTCCCTGCTCCTCCTGCCTCAGTGGCAGCCGCAGCTCCCGGCCACCATGTCATCGTACTGCTTGAGGACCACGTTCTCGTCGTCATCAAAGTAGAGGAGGTTGATGGAGTAGAGCTTGTCAGGCACGCAGCAGGGGCTGCTCACCCCCTCGCTCAGCTTGAGCGCGTTGATGATGGACTGCACGGTGGCGTGGTTGGTCGGGCGCATGTTCTCGCCCAGCGGGAAGGGGCAGGAGCCTTTGCAGTGGTAAGCGTTGTACCCCCGTGGGGAGATGATCCAGCCTGACCAGCCGATCTCCTCAAAGTCCACAGACAAGGGGTGCCTCTGGCAGGGCTGGAGCCGGTCCAGCGAGCGCGTGCTGCGCGGCACCGACAGCTTGGCGGGGACAATGGGGGCCTGAGGCTGCGAATCTGCCAGAAAGGAGCACCCGATGCCATCACCATCACACCAGCATGGGAGGCAGCCCCCACTGCCCACCCCTCCTGCAGGATCAGCCCTTCGGTCACAGCCTGGCACCAGCCCCATCGGCCGCACTCATCAGGGTGAGCAAAGCCCAGATCTGCACAGACTAAACCAGGAAGGAGATGGCCTCTCCCTCTGGCTGGAGAAGGAGCTTTGGATTTGACAGGCTGAGGGAGCTGGGCCTGGAGAAGAAAAGGCTCCTTAAGGAGAGACCTTAGAGCAGCTCCAGTGCCCAAAGGGGCTAAAGGAAACCTTGAGGGGGGCTTTGGACAAGGGCCTGTAGGGACAGGCCAAGGGGAATGGTGGCACCAAGGGAGATGATCCAGGGCACGTGAGACCCACCTGGGAAGCTGGCCATGGCAGGAGATGCTCCCCGACGCCCATCATCTGTGAACAGGACCAACATTGGCTTCTTGCTCTCGTGGTGGTCCCTGCCAGACGCGAACTGCAGCGGAGGGGGCTCGAGGGGGCTGCCCCCCAGCCCCTGCACCGTCACAAGCAAACCCTGGTTGCTGCTTTCATCTTCAGTCCAGTCGAGAACCTGGGGGACCAAACCAGTGTCACTGAGGCACAAGAGACTGGGACAGGCTCTGCGCTGGGCAGGTGCCCAGCCAGCAGAGCTGGTGCCAGGTCAGCGATGGAGAGGGGTGAATTGGGACTGATTCCCCCGCATTGGCCACACTCCACGTCCCAGCCATGGGAAGGGGCTGTGCTGGGGATCAAGGGACATCGAGGCAGGAGCCAGCACTAGTGAACAGTGGGACTTGTCTGGGGCAGGCTGCAGCAGCCCTACAGGGCTCTTGGCTGCCCCCCCCCCCCCGGGCCCGCGCCGGCAG
>JANHGB010027404.1:0-21767 GCA_026283785.1 Coracopsis vasa | reverse complement strand
GCTTTCAGAGATTTTTTACCTGTTGTATAATTAGTGTTATGAACCTTCAGAATGTCAGACAGTTTTTTGGTACAATTCTTCCTAATGAAGACAGGGTAAAAAAAAAAAACAAACAACCAACAGAAAAATAAGAAAGGAAAAAAAATCACTTCAAAGAGTTCCTTCTCTGGTTGAGTTGGGGTAAAAAAAAAAAAAAGACTTGATGCTTTGATCCTTCCAAATGAAATGACATGAAAAGGGAGAGGGAAGGGAAATGTGTTGGCTGCAGAGTAATATGCTATCTGTAAGTACCACTGAAGATGTTCATAGGTTCCAGCAGACTGTAGTATAATATGCAAGAATTTTCAGTCACTTGGCAGGTTTTTGTGCATTAAATTTTGGTGGTGGAAGGTTAATAAATCAGTAGTAGTTACCTAACCAACACTTGCTGGGTGAGTGGGGATGGATTTAGCATTTCTTTGCAAAGAATGAAGGTTGTCAATTATGCGATGCTTACTGCCAGTATAAATAGACATTGTTAGGCAAATATATTTACCTAAATACACTGAGAATTTCTTGTGTAGCTCTTACTGGGGAGGGTGAAGAATCAATCTAACAGACCTAGAGTCTGTGAATTTCACTGAACAAAAATTCTACCATTTCCATTTCTGTCTTCACGTTTGAACTTTGCTTTACTGTGAACAAAAGAGGGAAGGAAGGGGTTGGGCTCTAGCATCTTGGACTGGTGTGTTAGATCCTCTAGTTCTCAGTCATGATATGCATCAAAGCAATTTGGGGCTTTGAGGAGGGACAGGGTATAGCAAGAAGAGCAATGTATATTGGTTGGTAGAGGAACCCACTAAACTCATTTGTGATGAGTGGTTTTTGAACCCTGCAGCTGTTAGGGGAGAGGAGTTGATGCAGAGCCCACAGATGTATAGAGTTGTGGGTAAAGAAGTGGGGAGAGTGAGCAGGGGAACTGCTTCCTATTGCTTAGTTCTTACTGTCTGAGAAATGGGACTTTATACCGTCTCACTAGAGACGGGCAGGATGGCATCAAGAAATATTTGGTTCAGTCATTGGTTTTGCCTGAATGATAATCTTCAGGATCCTGTACTTGGTATCTGGCCCAGGAAGAGTTATTTCTGTTCTCCGGTGGTATGCTTCTGAGTTGCTTTTGAAGCCAAGCTTTGCAGCTGACCTTTCAAATTTGAAGTGCTATCTTCTGTAGCTGAATACAACACTCGATTTCCCAAGTAATACTAGAGCATTCAAGTTTTGCTTTTTGTATTTTAAGACTTCATTTTTCTAACCTTCTCTTAGTTATCCATTAAAGAGGATAGAAAAGGAGGAAAAAAGAACAGTAGCAAATGCTTTTAAAGATTGAAATTAACAGCAATGCAAAATTATTTTTAGTATTTAGTCAGCTCTAGTCACAATTTTTTTTGTCACCTTTGTAAGCCTGTAATAATTAAGTTGAATGCACTTCTTCTGTACAGGTTCTGGTATTTGCATCTCATTTGACTTACTGCTTTTAGTGAAAATGCTGCCCTAGAAGCTGTCATCTCTGACTGGAGCAGTAGTTCTTCTGCTCCACTACCTACATCTGATAGTGATTGGTGGCAGCTGTTTTGTACAAGAGCAGGATGGGAAAAAAGTCTGTAGTGGGAATATATATAGAAACTCTTGCATTTTGGGAGAATTTCTAGTACGTATGATAGTGTGGTAGGAAACAAAAGAGGACCCGAAGGGGTTCAGTAGCAAAGATGTGTTCTCTTGCTAAATAATAAAGCATTGATTAAAAAAAAAATAGTTTGGAAAAGATTTACTTCTTGGATTAAAACTAGTTCTGTGATTGGCAAAGCTTCTAATCAAACTAGGAACATAAAATCAAGAACCAAACCTGCTGCACTCTCTTGTCCTGTTAACATACAATTGGACTCACTGTAAAGTGAGCTAGTAGTTCTGTTGTTATGTGCTGTGGCAACACCTTGCATGCTAACTCCAAGTTACTTGTCTAAAAAAACCTAAGACTGAATAAAATGTGCTTTTCTGGGTTATGTAGGTACAGGAGGCACAGGACATACATGCCTGTTAGTGTTGGCTGGTACAGTTTGTGGTTAGTGGTATTCAGATGTATTTTGTACATGCACTGGTTTTAATGAAAGTGGTTTGTATTGTTTTGGAAATGAATAATGACTTCACAGCCTGTGATTGGTTTTATGTAACACTTAAGATGAGCTGAATAAGAATTATTAGTCTGTTGGGTGAGAAATGCTGGCTGCTGTTCTTGGGTAGAAAGCAACTGTAGCCAGTTCTCACCAAGTAAGGCATCTGAAGTGCTAGATGCTTTTGAAAATTCTAGCAGATGTCTAACTCTATTTTTAGGTGCTTAAACAATGTTTTAAAATCTGGTCTGAAAAAGCTAAAATCCCCCTGAAGATATCACTAGAATTTAATGATAAATTAATGACTGCTACTGCAGACCCCAGGACACGTAGGTACGTGTATTATCTGTTTTGTTGTTTTCTGTAAATGGTGTGAACATTTTTGCCCGACTTGCGGGATGTTTTACTTTCCAACAATGCAGGATCACCAGAAACTCATTGAAACTACCAGAAACTACTAAAAGTGAAATTGTAACAAAGGTTCTTCTTCATGGTATTATTTGGATACAGAGATTTTAACCTTTGGTGCCACCATCAATGGCTCTTGCTCCTTCTGTATATTACCTGTCTAGGCTATGTGTACCTCCCTTGGGGGAGGACCAGATCTTTGTTTCAGTCATACAGGAGCACGTACCTTAAAACTTTGTTCCGTTGTCATATCTTTCCAGAAGCCGTCTTTCTGGGAGGCATTCTTGTTTTTTCAAGAAGAAGAAAACCCATTCTGAATTTACCTTTATTTTTTAAATTTAATTAAAACACGCTTAAATTGATTTCCTTAATTTGCTGGAGACTTCAGGTAGACTGTCCAGCCCTTTGTCCAGTAGCAGAAAGGGCATGATCAGGTGGGCTTTTTCAGGGAGTATGTCCACTCTCTGTATTTTGGTTTGCAGAGATTGAAATATAAATTCTGGAATGAGGGTAGAAGTGTCAAGCACCCACAATGTAACCTAAATATAAGGCAGTGAGTATTTTAAACTGTATCTGACAAGCAGGTACCTCCCAAGCCTTTACACTTTTTTTCTCCTTTTTTCTGTTGAGGGTTTCTCAAAATGATTTCTGGACTTGATATTCCCAAAGATGTTATCAGTAATGTTTGAGGACTGAGAGTTGGTTAGGTGGCTGCCGTGAGATTTTTGTTGTTTTGGTGCTAGGGTGAGCCCCTTAACTCTCCTATCCACCCTACGCACAATGATAATGAATAGCTGAGGGAATGCTTAAATTGGAATTTGAGATGGTGGTTTTGCAGTAACTTCTCTTTGCTTCTTCTGGCTGAAATTTGGTTTTGGGATGTGGAAGAAGGCCCATCAGTGAAATGGGAAATTTCTGGGCCTTGGCATGTGGTGACTCTGACGTTTATGATGACATTGATTGATGTTCTGGATGACACTGCCCAGAACTCCCTGCCAAGCAGCCTCGACCATTGTTCCCTAGAAAAAAATAAAAGGCATGGGGGGTGGGGCTGCAGCAGCAAGCTTGTTAACCTGAAAGAAAATCCTGAAGCTACTCCTAGATAGACCATTGGGAGCTCAAATCTTTGGGACCTCTGTGTCTATCCTAGGATAAGTGTTCTTTGTTTTAAGCTCTTTTGCTGAAAGAATAACAAAATAATCACATAACTAGACAGATAAGGGAAGGCGTTTCCTAAAGCATTTCCCAATGAACTGCTGTTAAGCATCAGTTGCAATCTTATTTCCCCTACACCATTCACTTGGTGTTTAAATTCTACCCCACCACTTTTGTTAGCCATAGGAACACTAGTGCCACCTGGCCTGCTTGTTCTTAGTGGAAATGGTTTATCCATGAAGAATAGCATCCATCTGATAATTTTATTATTAGTGGCTATGAATGGGTGGGAGGCAACAGCAACTTAACAGTAAAACAACATTTTGATGGAAGTAAGTCATTAAATTTGCCATGAAATTGGTAAAAATTAGCCAGCCTTGAAGGATGCTATTAATATATCCAAGATCTACTTTGCAAGGTAGATTTACTAGAGAGAAATTTTTCTTATCTCTCAATTTATGTGGCAGCAGGCAATCAGACTAATTGTGTGCATGGTTTTTGTTTAAATGTGACAGGAGAATGGTAATATCCCTTACCTTGTCTCTCAGAATGCACTTAACACTTGCACTGCTGTGGCTGGCACCACATGGCGTGTTAAAGAAACAGTTACTCTCAGAAGAACCTGATGGACTGAAGAAATAAATGTTTAAAACTTGCATGAATTTGCATGCATTGATGTATAATTATTTAACATACTAGGCATTCAAGAAGGAAGCTTTTCTTAATTATAATTCTGTTCATGGTAGCAGAAGTGATATATAATTATGATTTTTCACAGATCCATTATTTTATCTTTAGAATTTATCTGATAGATGGCTTTCCCTTTTTTGCGGATTAGTCAACATAGCCGGTTTCTTGTGTGGAGTAATATGAGAGGTCTCAGTCTTCAGATGGCTTAGTGAGGGGAAAATAGAAACTGTGGAGCAATGTATGAAGTGACCAAGTGAGAGAGTATATGGCTATATAGCCTTAAAACCAAAGCAAGCCGTTTTCAAATAGTGTTGTGCTCCTGCCCCTTTGGCTTGCTCATTAAGTAGGAAGAATGTGATGAACAAGCTATACTTACATCTTCCTGATTTATAAAGGTCTTTGTTTCAGTGTAACAAATTATGCTTGTGTTTGTGACTGCAAGAATCTCCAAACTTAAACTGAATGAGGGAATCTTTACAGGATGTTAAAAATATATAATGGCTTTGGTAAGTAGTTCTTATTTTAGGAGGAATTTTCCCAAAATGGCATGTGAAACTAACAGCTTGTTAGTTTAAAATTCTGTAAGGAATTCAGTGTGTGGTGTTTTGTGGGTTTGTGGTTTGTTTTGGGGTTTTTTTGTAGCTATAGTAAACAATAAAATTCTGAAACAGATTGAAACGGGGAGTAGTGTGCAGATGATAAATAGATCAAAGCTTTTGCAGAGTACTGTTTTATTTTCCAAGTGGATTCTCTGAATACGTCGTCTAGCCAGAAAAAGGGAAAATGTATGGAGTAAGTCCAGGAGAAAAGGTGAGCAGAGGTGGGGTAAGGGGCAGATAATTTGATAAAGAAGTGACACATAGGAAAGGCACAAAAGATTTTTTTTTTCTGTGTAAAAGATCAAGGATAGATCCAGGGGGTAAAAAAACAACTCTGGTTTTGTGAAGTGGGAAATTGGGTTTCTACAGTGTGGTTGGTTTCTGTAAAAACAAGGCTTTGAGAATGTCTTGTGCAGTGTTCTGGGCCAGAAGATGATAAAGGCTTGACTTGGCAGGAAACAATGAAGTTGAGTTTAGGTGTTGCTACTTGATCCTCTAAACTGCTGTTGCTCTGGGTACCAGTAAACTTCCTTTGATGTTGACATTTGGTTCTCTGCATGCGACACTTGTGCTGTGCAGGGGTTAATGTGCGCAAGTGATACATAGCTGACCTATGTATCATTTCAGTACCTGCTGGTGGAGATTTTGTTTGGGGAACCAATCTAGTGTGTGTTTCTTCTTAATCTGCCCCAGTATATACCATTGGGAAAGACTTCCATGGAAATGGGCCACATCTGCTGGCTTTAAAATAGCCAGCCTACCTGTGCCAGGCCATCCTATAGCACAGATGGGCACTTGGCATGGAGGTAGTGATGTCTAATTGCAAAATGGTTTGAAAAGCAAATTCATATCCTGGAGACCTGAATGTTCTTTCTCAAAGGGTTGATATGATATAATTTTTTTGCCGTGTTTTCCCTGATGAGTGGGGGGAGATCAGGGACTAGGCTGTGGTCACTTCCTGAGGGACTGGATGCTAGTGTTTCTCTTGATGCATTACTGGATCTATTGTGCAGTAGGATGGGTGCTTCCTTGAATATGCGTGTGCATAGATATGACTGCACTGTTTCTTTAACAGGATTGTCCTACTTGCATATGCTTCATATAGCATTTCCTTTTCCTAAATCCATTCCCAGAATAGGTGTGAAATTATGTGCTACAAAACAAGTGTGCATTTTCTTTCTCAAATGTCTTCAGTCTTCAAAGAATTTGAAATGAATCACAGGACATGTGAGGAAAAGGACAAGTTGTCTTTCTAGACAAGTCCAGGGTGGCTGATCTTGGTAATCATTACAGAATAAGTACAGTGACATGGCACAAGATAAAAGCTGAAATCATTGAAAAGAACCGGGTAACTTTAGTGTGCTGTTTTGCTTCAGTAGGTACCCTGTAATGGCATGTTTTTCAGAAGTAAAGATCTTTTCAGTTGGTGACTTCAAAGCCTTGAAAGTCTTAACTAATGCTTCCTTTTTATTGATACTGTGAACACCTGCTTAAGCAGTAATTTACCCTAACAATCCCAATGTTGAGCTGATACTCCTTCTAGCATCCTGATTCACATATTTAACATTTAACTGGTAAGTTACTCTGTGTTTTTCTCTAGTCTCATTCAGGAATAATTCCTTCCTAAAGGGACTCAGCTGTCAGAATTGGCAAGTACTGTGTATTTCGCACTAATAAGTAATAGGCTTTTCTCAATCTGAAGGCTTACCAGCCTGTTCCTTAGAGACTGACACATCTGATTCGCCTCCTGTGGGCATATAACTATTACTAGTATCACTGTTTGCCGCTTTACAATTTAATTAACGCATAGTTGCCAAGGTTTTTTCCAAGTAGCCTAAGGCTTCAGCTAAGAAGAAGCATGTTAAATATGCTCTGTTAATGCCACCTGCTGATGCCGGGAGTATATATCTGCCCGCGGTTTCATTTTATGCAAAGTTTTTGTATGCAATCCTGTGTACATTCAGTGTAACTTTCCACATGCTTTGTCATAGTGTTATTTTAGATCTGTTGTAATGAATTAGTTCCATCTCTATTCCAATGTGCAGCATTTTCATTCTAGATGTAGTCCAGTTCTTAAAGTGTAGTTCTATTTGTTAAAAGCAAACAAAGAACCCAACAAAAAACTATTTAGTCCTTGCTCTCACTATTGTGTAATAATTCCAGGCATTGTGAAACAGCAGACTTAGAGATTTTATAAGTGTCCCATAAAAACTTGCTTTGTGCATCCATAAGCATGAAAGCTCTTGGACTTGTATATGGCACAGTGCAGTTAAACTTGGTTTTATTTTTGTGACCCAACAATTTGGTTTCTCTTTCTGCTGCAGAGCACTTGTGTGCAACTTGTCCCTGGTGATCAGGATCACGAGGTATTAAAAAATTGCAATGTTTTTACTGGGAGTAGTGAACTTTACTGGTTGGCAGGCATGGCTGCTGATAGTAGTGCAAGACATGATACAGTTGTGCTTTTCTCTGGGTTTTGTTTGTTTGTTTTTAATGTGTTTAGCAGTGGGTTGTTTCTGTTTTGAATCTTGTGTTTGAGTTTCTCTGCTTGCTCAGTTCAATATGATGTAAGCAATCAAGTACTAGAATTACATTGTATCAACCTGTAGATCAACAGTAATGAGTGGATCTGAAGAAGATTGCATAGAATGAAGGGAACACATTGAAAGTTGGAAGTTACTGAAAGTGTGATTTTTCGCAATAGCCTCCCCTGAAGGCATGGTTTGGGGGAGTGGGAAGAGAGAATACTTACTGGTAGACTAGAATGTGTCAGGCATCAGCTTAAACTGCTGAAACAGAGCTAATATCATTTTAGGAGGAAATAAAAAATGCTGAGCTATTAGCACCGTTAATTTACTCCTATGGTAGCATGCCCTTACGCTTGACTGACCTGCCCCTTTAAGGGGTGAGAATTCTGTTTCTTTCCCATCTGCTTGTCTCAGTGAGGATCATATCCTTCACCTTTATAGCTAAGGTCATGGTAACTGAAACAAGATCTGCCTCTTAATTTTGATTTTTGTTGTTTGAAGGATTTAATTACTATCTATGATTAAGGTTTTTATTGGTCATTCTTAAATGTGTACTTTGCTGTTCCTCTCATAGAACCCCTGTGTTTATCTCGCATGAGTCAAAGAGCTGTTGTCAAAATATTGAAGTTTTATATACCTTATTCAAATCCAGTGCATTTATTTTTCATTGTGTTCTTACTCTGATTTAGTTGCACATGTCCCATAGTAACCATATTTCCCTTTCTTCATAAAAGAAGTAGTAATCTCTCTGTTCTTGTGGGGCAGTTGTCTTTTGTCTGCCCTCAGGCACTGTGCTTTGTTCTTGTGGCAGTGCATTTCTTGGTTTAGCATCCCAGGTCTTGTTATTCCCCACAACTAAAACCAAAGTTATTTTCTTGTAAAGTTGTTTTTTTTTTTTTTAATTGTCCTTCATTGTTCTGTAAGGTTTTTCACTAATTTACAGTAAGAGAAATATATTTAGACTCTTGGCTTTTCTGATGCTTTATATCAGGAATATTAATCTTGTGGGTCAAAGTACAGAACTGAGTTAGGGCCTCTGCTGACTGGCACACTCAAATGCAACAGTCTCTCACAGTATTTGTCTTCCTGTATGGGAAAATGAGTTTATTCAACAGTGATGTTGAACTTGCTTAAGGGTACTCTGAGTACCTGAAAGTGAAAAATACTGTTGACAGCAACCATCTTATCTTGATTTTTCTTTTTTTTTCCTACGTAGAATTGCAGTTTACCTTTGGTTTTTTTTTGAGTACAATGAATTTTTAAAAGATATTTTTGGAAGGTATTAAGATCAAAAAACTTTGATTTCAGTAGATAATTGCTCATCTAGAAGTTAAATTTTAAAGCCAACTGTTACTGCCCAAAAGAGGAGTGGCTGAGAGAAGGAAGACTCACTGGCTTTATCTCCTTTAAACACCTTGAAGCTGTTTCTGTTGTGTTTGCAGATCCTTGATTTGAGAAGGTGATTCTGATGTGGTTTATTTTTTTTAAGTCATAGGTAAAATTAGAATGGCTTTTGCTTGCCAGTTCCCAGCTGGCATCTTCTTTTCTGCCTGACCACATCTCTCCTGTCTAAATGTCTGCTGCTGGTCAATACAGAATGCAGAATTTTACTGTGAAAATAAACTCACACTGAAAATTAAGGACTGTTGTGGGAAGGACGTTTGTCACTAATTTGAAATGTTACACTGTAGTTCAGTAGATTATGGGCTCTGCTGTACAGTAAACTGACATTCCTACCAATCTCAAATGGATGCTATGCAGGTAACTTCAGTATATTTTGGTCAATCTCTTAAATTCTCTAATTAGGGTAGTTGATGATACAGAACCCTAGAGAATAGAGATAGGTAAAGCATACCTGAAAGTGGAGTTTCTGCTGTTATTGATGAGAAGATACCAGGGAAACCTATTGCTGGGGAAAAGGTCTGCTTAATATGTTAGATGCTGAGGAGAGCCAGCCCACTGAATCTTCTCATCTGTGGTGGGGAGCATAGAAAAGGAAACCAAAGACCACTGAAAAAAGGAAAGGTAGTTGTTGTAGTAATATTTTCCTAATTTAGTTTTACTGTTAGCTGATACACATGTGCATAGAACTTAGTGTGTTCCTGAGTTTTTAAAGAACCCTGGTTACAACTGCTTGAGCTTGGACTAGAACCCATGCTTAACTTCAGCGTGTGCCTCTTTTCCCCTCTGCCCACAGCATGCCTCTCTGAAGTGGACTGTGCCTTCATGCTGTGAAATGTTGCAACAGCAGCTAAATACAGTTTCTCAAGGAAATGTGAGGAGAGAAACTCTCACTCTGACAAGGTGAGAGAGTCATCTTTTGTTTGGAGACCTGCTGCACCCACACAGGTACCATGCAAAGATCATGTAACTTTGAAACACCATCACAGAAGAAAAAGGAGAAATGATGGGCTGTGTTAATACTAAAGAATAAAATAAAGAAATGTTAGAGGGTCTAAATGTATCCAGCTTTTGCTTTTCAGTGTAACAGTGGCTTGATTAGTGTTGTATTGGAGCACCTACATATCGGAGTGAGACTACACTTAAAATGAAGGGGTCTCATAGTCTTCCAGTATTTTCTTTTGAAGAGAAAGACTTCAAGATGCCATACAGAGGAAACTGCATCTGATCTGCATGTACTCCTGAGTGAATGATTATTTCTAAATGTACTAATAGAAGTTCAAGGTAGAGTAAAAATATGCATGCCTAACTCTGAGAGTGTTCAGATGTGTGTGAAAATTGATCAAACTCCTCCTAATCTAGATATCAAGGTCCAGGTCGCTGACAGATCTTATATGCATTGTAGAGTGTTGCGTGCCCACTAGCAAAAGGCTCACCCAACCTTACTTAGCCTGTGAACTTTGAACTGAGTGGAGCAGACTATTTCACTGTCAAGTTTTCATTAAACTTTAAAATACATACGCAGGTTTGTGGTGTCAGCAAAGAAAATTTCTGTAGCAGAGTTCAGATTCAGGACTTGAGTACATGTGTTGGTGGGTCAGTACTCCAGCTATTGCTGTGGTGCTATTTATATAATGTGATGCATAGCTAGGAGCTGAGGGCTCTGCCCCAGTGGAGGTATATTTGCAGTGCATGCATAATCTTTACAGTTTACAATGATCATTGTTACAGCACTTGAATACTTTCCCTGCCTGCAACAAAGGATTTGCAAGCTCACTGTACATCTCTTCCTAACCTCTTGCTGAGCCTTGACAGTTTGACACAACTGCAGAGTCTGCAGCTGTTTTTCTTTAATGCACTGGAAATGGCATTATATGGGCGCAGGCTTAGTGTTAACCTGTGATTGATGTGTTATTTCACTAGGTAACTTACTATGTGCGTGTATTAGTGCAGGACAGTTATGTTTCACTGCACACAATAGGTTCATTCTTCACTAGGTAAATATAATGTGCATAATTGCAGTTCCTTATGTAAATACCTTTGTATGAGACTTTTATCGAATAGTAATGAATTTTGCAGAAATTTTTTCTGCTACATAGAATACTGTTTTTTAAAGCAATGTAAGGGTGGCCATCAGGAGGAAGGCCCCTAAAGCCTGCAACTTGGAACGATCTGTTATAACTTTGACTTGGTTTGAATTGGAGAGAACAACCCTGACTATTTAAACATCTAACCCCCCTACTACTGGGAGGGTGGGGAGAAAAGTCCCTTCATCATAGACTTCCCAATGTTTTTTCCAGTTCAGTAGCTCAGTAGAAAAGTTCTTGGCTGCTGAAAGGAGATAATGCTTTTAAATATCTGGAAATACTGATGTAGCAGTGATGGCAGGCCAGAAGACCAAGTGATGAAAGGCTATTTGGTGTGATAGACTGTATTGTTCATGGGTTTTGGTTTTTTTTGTTGTCTTTTGTTTTAAGGCATCTAGATCATGGAAGGTGAATGGGGAGGAATTTAAAAGAGGAGAAATATCCTCCCCTAAGCAAAGGGAAAGCGAAAGAAGGGATTAAGAGGATACAATTGCGATGAGGAGAAATTAAGGTCTGCAGGCACAATTGTTTATGGTAGTACCAGAAGAATGTCTAAAATAAATGAAGGCTTCTCCTAAATCCTAAACTTTATGGGGTTTATTTCAAGTATTTCTTTTCCTATCTGCGTATTTGTTAGTACCAGTAGAGAGGTGACAAGAAATTTTTCAATATAATACCAGAAGTGCATTTCAGTTTGAAAAGTATGAGCAGGTCTTCCCTTGGTGAAGGAGCTTTAAGAACAAAGCATTAACGAACTGAAAAGATACCCCTGTTAACCTGATGTGTGGGGTTTTGTTTCTTGTCTAACTCTGGTTTTAAATGCCATCTTTTCATTTAACTGCAGCTTCTGCCTCAGTTTTGCATGGTGGCATGCAGAAAGACCTCAGCCAAATGAAAAAAATCTAGCAGCATTTATTCCTTGGATTGCAGTGTTTTTCATCATTTATTCCTTGGATTGCAGTGTTTTTATGGAGCTTTTCTACTTGGAATAATGTAGCAACAAACCTGAGTTTCTGGGCACTGAAGCCTAGATCTGTGTAAATGCACTTACTCATTACTGTTAGATTATTCTGTTTTGAAAATAGAGGATATTGTCTTTGGTCCTTACATTGTCTGATAACACCAAGACGCACAACAAAGTAATGTTAGCCAGTTCTGTGAAAAGGGAGGTTACGCAAGCTTGCAAAGACAGATCTTTCTGTTGTGTCATGGTGAATTCCAGCCAATACTGTAATGTATCTGGAGAACCTTAGCAGGCATCCACTTTAACAGTGTCTCTAAAATATTGACACAGAATGGAAGCCTTTTTGGGTTTGTTTTGCTACAGCTAAGATGTTGCATATTGAACCAAAACCTGTAATGAGGAAAAGAGTTTCAACTGACTTAGAAAACCTGCTGAAATCTATAAATGACTGAATGGAAAAGCCAGATAACACAGCTGCTTTATGTAATGGCTAGCCTGTCTTCAAACAACTCGGCTGTGAAATGATGCAAGCCTTGAGATTATTACTTTTCCCTGTTGGCAATTTGTATGCCTGCAGAGTGTGCACACTACCGTATTTCAGTGTCAGGGTGGGGGTGGCAGTGTACTGTGTGGTTCATATGAGGCTAGTTGCAAGTAAGGTCAATTGGGACACTAGTTTTTCTAGACAAATTGCTAGTCACTTCATCTACAATCCTTCAAAATGTATAACACCACTTTTCTTGGTAATACAGTTACAGCAAGGTGCCTGGAACTATGGCATATGCTGTCTTCAACTGCTGCAGTTCTCTGGTCTTACATATTTCTTGAAGCAGTAACTGTGGCTCTCAGAAGTGCTGCTTGAAGTGTCTGTTCTTGTGGAGTGCTGCTTTTCCCTAACCCTTTTTGTGATAACAGAACCATGTTATCAGATGTTACCCAGGGTAATATGAAAGAGTTTTCAGCTTTGTTGAAGGATTCTATCGACTGTATGCATCAGCAGGTTAAAGGCTGGATGTGCACTGATTCTCTCCAGAATAACTTTAAACACTGCCTTAGGAAAGTGTTAGAAGCTTTTTGGTTTTTTTGGAAAACTCATCTCCTCAGAAATCTGCAGCTTCTCAGCTCTGTATTATGGCTACATTCCTTTGCCCAGGAATAACTAATTTGGTTAAACATTCAAGAATAGTAGCTGTGTAACAAATGCCATACCATAATTTCCAGTTATGATTTTATTGATGTGAATAACTTGTATTGGACTATAGTAAGTGTCCAGAAAAAGCATTTAGTCAACTTGATTCTCCTCAGTCTCTTTGACTCCGTGCTATGTGTATATATATAGACATATATATACACACATTGACAGGCAGGTATCTTTCTGTATTTCTGTCCTTTCTGAAAACTTAGTTTTAGTCACTTCTTGGCAGGGTAGGTGAAAGAATAGGAGAGCTGGTTATTCCAACTACTACTCCCACTGCCATGTGCAAGGAGCAGTTTGGATGGGAAAACTGCCTTAGGGGTACAGTGTTTGCATTGGGACTGAGTAGTTTGGAAACTTATCTGGAACTGAGAGAATAGAACCAGGGTTGCACAGTGTGATGCAGCATCCTGATAAAGCACACCAGTGAGAAGGCTGTATCGCCAATGATTTCTAATATTCAACCATTATAGAAGCATAGGTGTCTTTAATCTCCTCATAGGTTTTCTTTTTCTGAATCTCAGAAGAAATAAACAATCAAGTAATTGCTGTGATAACAAAGTATCAGCAATATAAATGTGTTAACACATTAAGTGAAAATATGGAGATATGAAGCATCTCCAGAAAGGCAGCTATCTTCTATGTCTGATTAGTACTACAAACTTGTTAACAAGAAGTACTATTGATATCGTGTGGTGGTAATTATGCATTCTTTTCCTTAACAACAAATTGTGCATGGTATTGCTTTTCCTTCAGCAACTAAACAGGTATAACTTCAATGACTTAAAAAGATACCTTAAAACTTGAAACAAAGTAAGGAGTTTCTTAGAACAGCTGCTTGGGAGCAGAATTTTAAACAGTGTAAGTAGGTGGCACCTCAAGTGGAGATTTCCTGGTGAGGAATAAACCCAAAGTGAATTAGCAGTGCCCTGATGAGTGGGTCAGTGATCTCGATTGGTGATGGATGATAATAGCTACTGTTATGAGCCTGCAGCTTTAATACTTGATTACTAGGCAAGCATCACACGGGCATAGTGCATCTTGTAAGGAAGGCTCTTCATGAATTTCTGACAGCTCCTGTTCTGGAGGCTGAGCAGCTTCTGCAGTTTGAATTTGTGGTAATTGTGGATAAAATTGAGCATAGGCTGTGATTTAGCTGGCTCTTTCTTCTCCAGTCAGGCTATGGACAGTAGTCTGTATGACTCGGAAGGACGTGTAGGCTGAAATAGCTTTTACTGCATTTATGAACAAGGATTGGAGCATTGAATTTAGGGGTCAAAGAAGTTGGAAAACTGTTTAGGGAATTTTACATGGTGTTGTGAGAAAATGGGGAGTACTGTTCTGCTGATTGGAAAAGTGGGACTTGTATTGGAGGAAAGAAAAGGGGAACCTTAGTTTTCAAGTACCAAATTATGCATCAGGTTGCATAATGCTCACAAGAAGCTCTTGGGGTCTGATGCCTATCTTAAGCATTTCTGTGAAACAGTGACCAGACATTGTGTTGCTTTCTTATAGTGGCACTTGGCTAATTCCCAAAATACCAGCTTGGGGATAGTTAAGAAGCTCATCCTCCATTAAAATGGAGGCAGTTATTTTAGTAACATCTGAGAGATGAAGGGATAAGAAATGCACAAACCTTTCCTATGTTTATTTGAGAGGTCCTTGTTAAATGGCGTATACTATTTATTAACAAATCATCACTGGCCTTTGATCAAATATTGTATTGAATCAATTATCTACATTTAATGTATTTTTCCAATTTTATTAACAAATTGGAGATTAAGCAAGTGTTTTCATGACATAAAATAGCAAAAGAATGGTAACAAAAAGCATTGGGGTGGGATAACACCTGGTAATAACAAGTTTGGCTTAAAATTGTGCTGCTGTGTCTATATTTTCTACAATTTATCTAGCATTGGTTGCTTATAAGTAGATTCATAGTGTAAACAGGCAGTTGTGGATGTCTCCCCCGGCCACTTTTTACATTTTTAGGAAGAATGGTTATATTATGGCCTGAACTTGTTAGTCTTATTTTTTAAAATGTAGCAATATATTAAAAAGTAATGAGCATAGCAGTCTGAGTGTCTCTTGCAGTGTTAGTGACACCATGATGGATTAACAGCTGGTAAAATAGAAATGCATGCTCTGGTAAATATTTTTGCCTAACACTTATTAGTATATTTATGGGTATCAATTTTGCTTTTACTTTGCATCTTTTAAGCATAATAATGCTTTAATGTATTTAAAAAAAAGCCACAACAGCCTAATAAATCTGCTATTCTGCAGCAGGTGAAGCCAGAGCTTTCCATGGTGTATAATGTCAAGATATATTACGAAAATAGAACTAGAATTGGACCACTATACCCAAGTCAGAATTTTAAATCCCCTGAATAAAAGACTATCTTGTATTTCTTCTGTGATAGGGTATTCTGTGTGATGCTGGAATTATTCATTATGCCCAAGTCTGGTTTGTTTTTTTTTTTTTTTTTCCCCTGACTTAGGCTATTATAAGTGTGCCCCCAATAACAGATTGTTTCAATGCTCACAGGCAGCAAGGTTTCAATTTAGTGTTCACTTGCGCAGGTGGAAAAAAATGCGGTCTTAAATTTGGTTCTTTCCCAAAGTAACATTAAGTGCTGAAGAGATAAACTTGATTTGCAAAAAGCAGCAAGTCTTAAATAGCTTTTTTTTTTTTTCAGGTTGTCATTTCAGTTTAAGACAATGAGTTGCCTACGATCTTTTTGATGGTAAGTCTGAAAAGTTAAGGAATGTGTTTAGTGCTTCCTAGCATTATTTTAGTCTTATTGAAACCTGTTTGCCTTTTGATAGTTCTTGGTGGTCTTATCTGCAGTTGTCATCACATATTTAAGACAATTTAATATTCTAACTCTTCAGGACTTTAAGTTTATGTGTATCTTCTTACTGTAACAAGTTACTGGAATTCATCACCATAATGTGCTTACTTTTTAACACATGCTATTTCCAGTAGCCTTTTGAGATCACTTTGATTTTCAGGGTCAGTCAATGTTCATGATAAATAAACAAAACTCACCAAAGTAATAGAGCAGAAATGGATCACAGGTTAGTGACTGCTGCCTTAGAATTATACAAAGTTCATTTTCTGTAACATCTCATAAGGAGCACTATGTTGACTAAACTGCCAATTTCTTGATCTGATACTCAAGGCTTCAGAAAAGCCCCATTTCCACCTCAAAAATCATACTTGTGATGCAGGAATTGAGTGAGAGACTTGTAGGTCTCTGAAGTACCTAATGGCTTTATATAATTACTTGCCATAGCACTGTTTCTCAAATCAAAAGCATCTTATATTTTCAGCTTTGCAGTAAGGACAGTGTTTTGAAAATAATTAGATGTTAGACTACAGTTTGCAGGTTGCTTTCAGCTGAGCAGTTGGAAATTCACCCTCACTGATGACAAGGGGTCAATAGATGACACTTCATCTGTCGATGCAGAAGGAGCTCTTTTGAAAGTTTGCTTGGTACTGCTTACTTCTTTCTCCCCCATCGAATGCATAATTTTTTGATACCTAGTGTTTGTGTCACTAATCCTGTCAAGATCTGAAGTAAGAGCAATGCTGTTCCTAACCTTTGAAGTTTGTATTTTGGGTTTCAGCAGGGTCTGGAGGAATTTGCAAGGTTTGGGTGAGCATTCACTGGCCCTTATAAATATGACAAGGGGTTTCATTCTAGTGTATAGATAGTAACAGATATGCATTTACATATGTTGTGACCTTTTAGTGTTCATTTGTACGACCAGAGAAAGAATGCTAGATTTATTTCCAGAGTATTCTGTCCATTATGTTACGAGCTCTGAATTACAATTTCTCATTTTTTATGTCCTATCTTTGGTTTTCAAGTGTTTCAAATGCATTGAAAGCATTTACGTTTACAACCTAGCACTAGCCTTGGGAGTAAAAAGGTAATTTATGTGCTTAGAGAAGAGTTCATTTCCTAGCATGAAACACTCGAAAGAAACCAAAATGCGGCTTTTGTCTTAATAGTTGAAAATTCAAAATAAATGAAGCTTATGTAAAATGGCACTAACAGACTAGAGCTACAGTGGACTGCTGAAGTTGGATTTGGTTAGCTATAAACATCATTAGCTTAAAGCATTCTGGCTTACCAGGCAGTGTGAGCCCTCATAGGCTGAGAAGTGATAATGCTTTGCTCTTTTGCATTTTAACTCCTTGTGGAGATGCTAAAGCCAGCTGAACATAGCCTTTGTAGAAGATAAATTAACCGTGCGTTCCTTGGGGGTTTATGGCAAACTGAGTTTTATTTGGTGCTGATGTGTGCTAAAGATAATGTGACAGTAACCTAAAATGCTCTACTCACAATGTATTAATTGTGAGTATATATTAGTATTTTTTAGATCTTTAGAGATTGTACTTATGTAACTGACTTTGAGTAAATGTAAACATAGGTTGCATATGTCCTTAATGTTCTCATGAGCTGAAATGAAAGTATTTGATTTGACCTGAACAGCATGGGAAAACAAGATGATGATTATTACGAAGTTGCATAAAAAAATGCTGTCATGGTTAAGACTTCGTGCAGGATTTCTGTTACTGCAAGTCACTAGATCACGCCCATTATGTGCAACTGCGTTCATTTAATCCAGCGAGTGATGTTACTTGACCTCGATCTTTGTTTCAAGTGGGTTGACATTGGCCAATAAATAGGCATGCCTGTACCAATGAAACACGTTTATACACATGGGACTTTGATAAAATTCTAAGAATATGTGTATATATGTTAAGTCTCTACAGAATAGGTCTAATGTACATTCTCTTGCTCTTTCTCAGATGTACGGCTCACTTGAAGCAAGTAAGCCTGTAGTTCTCACAATGTGCAAGCGCTACTTGATGAATCCCTCCACCATTGGGTTGTTTCCAAATCATAAATCCTGAACGTTCAGGTTTTGCCTTTCATCTGACAGTCTCGAAGTGCTTTGTGAAGCTGAAGTGGCTTTTGTTATCCCTCTACTTCTTCTGTTTTCTTTTTCCATATGTGTGTATGTGGAGCACTATAGTTGCAGAGAAGTAAGGAAAAAGTTGCATGCAGTTATTGAAGTCTGGAAGGATTTTCAGTAGAGGACATTATATTAAATTGTTTATTGTGTGAGGTAGCTGTAGCCCCTTGTTCTTCCTGCTCCACCCCCAAACCTCCTTTATTTAAGGGATCCCCTTGTAAGAGAAAGGAAAGAGGTGGAGGCATTTTAGTCTCTTGATTCAAAGAAAAAAGCACTGTGGAGAACACATCTGAGGATTATAATCTTGGTGTTTAGAATTACCGATATACTATTTTAGGAATATAGTATAATATAATAGCAATATACTACAAAGCAAGTATTAACACCCTATCATGCAGTGTAGTTAGGACTTGTGTGTTTTTGCTGCATCTGAATCTTCTAATATATGTGGGGTATAAACTGTATTTTCTTTTTATGTTTGTTTTGTTTTTTAAATTAGATTTCCAGTTGAGGTGGCTGGCCTCTTTAGCAAGGCTTTTAGCACTTTAGCCTTCTGTGTTTATTCTTCTCTGCTTAGAGTTCACTATACATAAGCATCTGCAAATAGAAATACAATAAACATTTGTGTTAATTATATCATTTCCTCCTACTCTTCCCCCTGCACCATATGTTCTCTTCTCTCTATGCCTCTCCGTTGACTTTTTATTAGGGCTTGATATGTGTCTAATGGGAAGACCTCAAAGTATGCTCTGCAAATTTGACTTTGTTACTGCACCCTTTAATAAGTGTAAATATATCTGTAGGTAGACAGAGGAAAGAAAATGGGATTAACTTGTCAGGTTGTTACCATATGTATCCATGTACAGGGCTTTCACTTAGCCTGTGTTCTCCACCTGAGCCTTTGTGTCAAATCTCATGTTACCTTTTGCCCTTGACTTGTGGGTTTTTTTTTCTGGGGGGAAGAAAAAGGAGGGGAGGTTGTGTTGTGTTGTTACACACACCCCTCACCCACCCAATCCCTTGGTTATTTGCTTCAGTGTGGTCCACTGCAAAAGCTTTGGGGATTCATTAACTTTCTCTGACTGTATCTGTGACTTTCTGTTGCAACACTTGATTCATGTGTCCAAATTTTATTTCTGCTTTCATGGGGAAAGCAGCTTCTTTCATTTTCTAAGAAATACTAAAATGTGCCGTCGTACTTGATCATCAAAGGCACAGCAAGAGATTAGATGCCATTTTTATCCCTTTAAAAACAGGGGGTTGGGGGCAATCCAACTTAATATACTTGTATGGGGAGCTCTGCTTCTGAGACCACTGGCATGTAACTTGCCTAGTTTACTGCTGAGATGCACTTTGGTTTTAGGAATATGTTTGCTAAGCGCATAAACATTTTCCTTCTCTGATCAGTTATTAGTATGTATTTGTTTTTCTAGCAGGTCCACTACTTAAAGATTCTTCCAGATTTGGCAGTTACCTTATAACTGTCTTATTAAGGACTTGATAGAAATACCACATTTCTTCTAAAATACAAATTTATTACTATGCTGCTTTGAAACTTAGCCGCCTTTTGATTTTGCTCCAGGATGTCACAAGATTTTTCAAGTAATGAAGCACACTGCTGTATCCCCCAGTATAAAGGGCTCAAACCTTTCAGCAGAATTTACCATTTCTTTTTTGTATTTATTTTACTTGGTGCAAATGCAAACCATGTAGGGAAAGTTTCTGCATCCTTGAGGATAACATGGGGGAAAGAGTAAAGTTAGGTTTGAACCTGGTATCTTGACTGCAGTGATCTGCATACCAGGAGTAGTCAGTACTGGTCAGGCCAGGATACAATAGCTTGGCAGAAAGTGTTGTCACTTTCAGTGCTTTATATGAATGGCTTGTCTGTGATAAACCCCTCTTCTAGTACAGGTTTGCTTTTCATTCACTGAATTATTAAGAGGAGCTAAACTGCATGAATGTAACCACTGTGCATTACTGAAAGAATCTGAAAGCACTCCATGACATAATGCATACAAATGTTTGTTAGCACAAAAGGAGGTGGCCAGGCTTGTACTGTGTCAAGTATCAATTTCTATTTCAAGTGGAGAGTGCTGCTTTTTTTTTTTCTGAGATTAGCAATAGTAGAAATAGATTTTTCTCTATTAAATGTGTATCCAGTTATACATGTCAAAGGCATAAATTGTAGATTTATTACATAATCAAATGTATGATAAATGTAAATAAAGTCAAGGTTTGACAGGTGACTTTATCATCTTTTCTTGCTAATAATTAGTGATGGTTTTAATACCTGTTAAATGTCTCAGGCCTTTTGAATGCAGGCACAGTGTATGTGCTTTCAAAAAGTTTCTAGGGCTTTCATTAATTCTTTGAAGAATGAAACTGTTATCAACTGCTACTTGTCACTTTGGCACTGTTAACACAGATCCTTATGCGCTTCAAGTTAATGTGAAAACAAAGTTTGAGTCCCACAAAATTAGCATTATGAAAGTCCTTCCTGATATTGTTTAGCGTGTGGAAAAGCTAAACAGCATTAGTAGTGAGGCAGCCCACTATACGTTTTCATTCCTGGGTTTGAAAAGATACTGTTGTTTATAATATGTTCAAAGGGGCACATAATTAATTATATACAGTTAGTCAGCCATGTGCATTTTTACGTTTTTGCCTGTAGGTAGGCTGAACATCTGGAGACAAGGTAGTGTACTTAAAACACTGCTTAGAAAATCTACAGTAACAGCACAGGTACTAGGACTTTCAGAATGGTTGATGAATACACAAAATAATTGTCCCTTTCAACAGAACTTTCATTATTGCTTTCACATGAAGGGTGCAGCTGTCCCCCCTCGCACATTCCCTCCGCGGGCATTCAGCTCTGCTACTCCAGAAGGTCCCTTTGAAAATGGACGTAGAAAAAGGACAAGTTGAGGCCGTTGGAGCAGGTGCAGGTGTTAAATTGCTATAGGAACATTTGCAGAGAAAGCGACTCAAACATAGTGATGGCTGGGGAAAAAGATAATGAAAATTGCTGCAATTCTCATTTACAGATGTTGTAGTAAAACAGAAACTTGGAACAGTAAATTCCTTGCTCAGAAAGGGTTTGACAGATTCCTTGCAATTAAAAATAATTGACAAACTCTAAAACAGGAAACAAAATTACAGCATACCAGGAGCCCACGTTTTTGTATCACACAATGCACACAGGAATCTGTTTCATGAGCAAAAGCGAGACCAGGCGGGTCAGTTGGCTTTTGCACTCTTAGTGTTCTCTCAGGAGAATGGATTCTGTGGTTACAGCAGGAAAACATTAATTGACAGGGTACAGAATATACTTTTCACCTTTTGCTATCAACAGAAAATTAAAAATCAATCCTAAATTCTTTCTATACACAGTCAGTATCTACAAAAAGATATGTGATGGCTTCACTGCAGCAACAGTGCTGCACAAGGTGCTTCAGCCGTCCCAGGAGCTGCAGCACTGTCTGGGCAACCCAAACACTAGGGAGAAGAGCTCTGTACAAAGTAATGGTATCGAGGAAAAACCCTCAAGCCTGTGACAGGAGCGAGTTTGGGGTTTTTCAGAGTGGAGAGTAAAGTGTCA
>JANHGB010027403.1:890-12672 GCA_026283785.1 Coracopsis vasa | reverse complement strand
GTGAAAATATCACACCAAAAAGCTGTATTTTCAATACTGGCAGTAGTCAACTTTGAAAAACATAATTATATAAGCTATGTAATTTCAATTCTTTTAGTACATTTTTGTATATTCTGCAAGTTGCAAGTTAAGAAAATACAAATAAACACCACAGATGGTATTTATTCACCTGACCATCAGTTAAACTAGTTGAATACAAGGGAAAATCCTGAAAATTAGAAGATTCAGAAGAAAAAGATGCTCAGAATTTCCTCATGGGATGATGAAAATCCCCATACTTAACCACACTGAACACACAGTATTTTCCATCAAATAGAAGATAGCTCTGCATAAGCAACTGGTGATATCCAAGTGCCATATTGTTAATGTAAAATTATCTATAAAAGATTAAAATCTTATGTTCAAACATGGTAATATTGACCCCACAGACAACTTGAGGTTCCTACTGCAGATCTCTCAAAACTATGAAATAGTCTTTAACCCTGGGCAAAATTTCTTTCCTATTTAACACCATGACAACCTGTCTTACAAATGTAATTTTCATTTCAAATCAGAACATTCATTCTATCTGAATTTTTATCCCTGTACTCCTGAGATTTCACACATTTTCATATAAAACCTCCAGTCTTACCTGCATTGCACTGATCTTACCTGACTCAGACATTTAGATAAGAGAACTTTAGACAAATTGTTACCTATTACAGCATAAGTCTAGTTTCTTTAGGACAAGTTCACTGACTCTCAGATCCTGTCTCAATTCCAGAATATTGTTTTGTAGAAAGTCAGGAGTAACTTTCCAGTGACTCTCATTTAAGGAAGGAAAAGCTACATAGAATCACCACAACTTTCAGAAGTGTAAATCTCAAACAAAATGTATTTGCACATATGCAATTAAGTAACATAAAGCATTTCTCCCTGTCATATCCTTAAGGCTTAGTGAATGTGGTACATGCCTAATCTACCTCTTTTATTAAAGATATATTTATATAAAGATCTGAAAATTATGACTATTATTTCCTATTTAACTTGTATGTATCTCTCATCAACATAAATGATAAAACTGTAAAGCAATTTTAAGGTTAAGATAGTTGCATACTGGAATTGTGTAGTATTTTGGTGTATCTTGCCACAAAGAATGACAACACATGATTGTTATTTCAGGCTTTCTACAGAAGGAAAGCTTATAGGATAGTGGCCCACTTCTATCATTGTTCCATAAAAACCATTTTTACATAGTGGTATGAACATGTTTATCGCTTGTGATTTAGTACTTCATTTTTAAATCTTTTAAGCAACATATGTGTGATTCTCCGCACAGCCACCTTCCAGTGCCAATACACTTTTAAACAAGGTTAATTTCAGGGATTTAGGCAAACAAGCAGCAATAGCAGAATTCAAATTAAAAGAATCAAAACGACAAAACTGTTGATCTTTGCAAAAGCAAGACACTCACCACAGAAACAAGTGTAAGTTTTAGGAACTTGCATGGAAGCATTCTGACAAGCTGGACATCTCCAACCGCTATTGCCATCTGCAGATAAAAGAAATAAGGATAAATATGACTTGAAGTAAATAAAGGAGCTAATTTGCAAGCCTGGAGTAAGTGCTCTTGCCTTGTTTCTTACCACAGCTGCAATCAAACCAGAAGTGGTTAGAAAGCAGGTTCATAGAAATGCATTTTATCTGTATTAAGATATAGTGCTACTTCATCTGACCAGGCTTCAACTTTATATAGAGGCAGTATTACAATTCCACTTTTTCTACTATCATGTTATAACACATTCTACTAGAATACAGAAAGTCTTTACCATATCTAAAGATGTGAGAAAAGAAAGTGTTGAAGTGTGGGAAATTGGTGAGAAAAATATAATTACCTACATCTTAAGCACCACCTGCATATTCCTTTTCATTACCCTCCAATGTTACAAGCTTACATGTCTTGTTGAAGACCAATTCAGTATTGCTTCATGTCCAGAATAAACTGGTGCTATATAAATCAGAATGATCTACTTTAAATTAATTTCAAGGTGACAATACCTAGGTATTGACATTATTCTTCAAGTTGGTATTTTATTAAATGGTATTTTTCTTGCTTCTGCCTTTCAGGAGGGGGTTGGTTAGCAGTAAAGGAAGAACTTCAGTGTAAGAAATACAGTGTTCATGAAGATGTTTCCTAAATTCAGTACATATGTGGCTATGAAGAATACCAGTGTAAGATCACTACTGAACACAAAGGGAAAGAGATTTTTGTATCTGTACAGATAGATATAAAAATATCTATAAACTGATTAGCTCTTACTGTCTCTCTCAATCAGTGCTGGTAAATTAATAAAGCTGTGATTTTGGAACTGTTGTTTGCTATTAAGAAATTTGATTGAGATTTATGATGTTCTCACATTATGAATGCAGGAGGAATTTCAAACAGTAAACCCTATGTGACACAACCACTGCACTGCAATGAACAGGCACACCTACACCTGCAATCGCCAGGACTGGAGGCTTCCTGCATTAACCGTCATAACGCATACTGGTAATGATTTTCACTGGTAAGGATTTTCACAAACTGGAAAAGATCCAGTTTGCAACCATTTGCTTTGCCACTCTTGAAATGCAAATCTAAAGCACGTCTGTTCTTTTCAGTTGGTGCCTATTCATACCCCTCGTCATCCTGGCTTCTATCACTGTGCCACCACGAGTGGCAGAGAGCTATACAATTATGGGTTGAACAGCTGCACGACAGTGGCACAAGAAGTATGCTCCCATCTTCATGATCAAGACCAATCTGTGTTTCCTGACCAAGATTTCTGTATTTATTTGACTGCTACAAATTGAAGCATCTCAGAGAGAAGTGTTAAAAGCCACAGGTAAAAACTGGCAGCAGGAAACTGAAAGGGGTATCTGCTGACAAAGCTTTCAGCATCTTACATGGTCCCTCCCAAAGCTAGCATAGTAAACCCTAAGGGATTCCCTACGGAATTACTTTGTAAAATATACTTGTCTATTGCATTAACAACATTATTTCTTTCACTGCTATTCTATGTTACGCATTTCAAGGTAAGCCTACCATAAAGCTTCAGGAGGCCAGAAAAAGGCCTCTCCTATCAACATCTCCCCCAGAGCAGCATATCCAGCGCAGGAGTCCTTTACCAACAACAGTTTCTCTAGAGTTTAGTGAAGGTCCTTGTAAAATAGGAACCTTTCACCAAGCAAAACAGTTTCAAGACATATTTTGTTCTTCTTAATCACTGATTATCCTTTGTTACTCTAAGAAGGGCATGTGGATCCACTGACAAGGAACACGCACAGTTGCTCTCCTCTAGAAATAAGAATTAAGTTTTCTTCATGGATTCAGATGCAATCACAGTAGAGTAGAATGACAGTGGAGTGACTCCTGACATCTACATTACAGTCCTGTAACCACTCCTTCCAAATCCTGATTACTGAAGAAAGTGGGAATGAGGATGACCCTACAGAATGATCATTCCACTCCCATGAATTTTCTCATTAACAGGATCAAAGTACACAGACTTCCAATCAAAGACACAGAAAGGACAGTTATATTTACCTGTGGTACCATGCCCAGAACCCTGCCCCTTCCTGCATCCCTGTTGTCATAAAGGTACAGTGAACAATCTCCTCAGTTTCCAGCATCCTAAAGGCTTAAAAGGCTCAAAAGAACCTTGAGTAGGAAGAGCTGGGAATTATATATATAGACTACAGATCTTTATGTGCAGTTTCAAACAAGCAACTTTCCTCTTTACATGCTTGCCTAGATGAGTCACAGGTAATTACATAAGAAAGGATCCAGACACATCTGCTAGAATAAAGCGAATGCTAGAAGGCTGCATTTCCAAAGGCAGCAGTATGGCAGGAATTTTCCACATATATACAATGCTAGGTACGTAAGAAGAACACCAAACAAGATTTCAATCACTTCAACTGTGTAGACCACACTTGAATCAACACTGGTACTTTCATGCTACCATTTCTAAGATGGTCTTACACAGTTCTACAAAGAGATAATCTGCATGAGAATAAATTACTGCTTTGGCTTCTCAGCTAGACACAATAAAAAGCTTTTGTCCCAGTAACAAAAAAGTGATATTTGTGTAATATCCAAGGCACACAGAATGGCTTCAGCCCTTAAGTAGCATGGCTTAAGGAAAAAAAGGGGAAAAGAAAGAGGCAAGTAGATACATGTTCTGACCACTGAAACTCTGAATCCATCTTAGAGACCAATACTGGTACAGACCACTGTCTAATCTGGAAGCGGAGAGCAAGGGGAGCAGAAGAAGCACCCACCTGCTAAAGGTTTACTCATTACCTGAAATTCGGGTGTTCATAATGCAGCTCAGTTAATCTGAGAACCATGATTAAAGACAGCATGGTTAATAAAACATTCCTGAACAGACATTTGGAGTAAATTTGTTGGAAAGCGAAAGAATTAATGGATTTCTAGAGTAAAATAAACAAGTGTGATTCTCTCTATGGCTTTCTGTAGACATAAAAAAATTATTATTGTAGTAATACATCTAAGTGAAGGTATAATGACAACTCTGTGAACAGAGATTATTTACTATTATTAGATTCTAGTTTACAAGATTTTGTGAAAGAGAATTTTGGTTTGAACAAGCAATGTGCTATCGTCTGATACAGCAGGTGGCTACACCCGAAACACAGCAAGGTCAGATTTTTGCAAAACCTTTCACATTCTTCAGATATTTTTTGTGGATTTTCTCTAGAGATCTGTGGCTTTATTTACATCCTGCATCTTTTACAAACATTAGCATCTTTGTAGTGTATATTACAATTTCATAACTAACATCAAGTCAAATATGTTTACCTTAAATTTTGTTCATTGAACATGTTTTTTTCATTCTAGCAAATGCCACCAGCTTTCATTGTTGTATTTCCACTGCCACAAATTCAAACACGAATTTCTCTCCCCAGCTTCCCAGGGGGCCTTACAATAGTAAAAAGAGGAATTAAAAGTTATAGTTTTCTCTTTCATTTGGCAGTTTATGGTGCCTTTGCAAACAAAACTGAAGTTCATTTTTTGTAACAGATGTTTTAGCTTTTCAGACTGTGTAATGCCCATCTGCTAACATTCCATTTGTTTCCAGCAACTGAACATACAATCTGCACTGTGACTCTAGAAAAAACACCTGCTGGTTTAGGATTCAGCCTGGAAGGAGGGAAAGGATCTGTTCATGGAGATAAACCCATCATCATCAACAGGATATTTAAAGGTAAATACACTTAAATGCGTACATGGCAGGTTCTTAGTTGATGCAAACCTGCACAGTTCACAACTGACTGCTGATTTATACCCACAGAAATGACATTTTTTGGAAATGCAGCATTATCCTGTGCAGTGTCAGTAATTCATTGCCTGTTGAGACCAGGTGGTGTATATCAAACATGCCGGTTATCCTTAATAAATGAAAGATACATCAAAGTCTCTCCCACACAAAGAATTAAAGGAAAGTAATTTTCTTTCTCCAGGGACTGCATTAGAACAAAGCAGCCCTGTCCAGCCTGGGGATGAGCTGTTACAAGTGCACACAACTGCCATTCAAGGACTCACTCGTTTTGAAGCATGGAATATAATCAAGGCATTACCTGATGGGCCCATCACAGCTATCATCAAGAGGAAGAATCCAAGCTCTGTTACCACCAACTCATCCAAAACTTTGTAAGAGGAGGAAATTAGACTACTGCCAATATTACAAACAAAAAAAAAAAAAGGATTTTATTACTTGCAGCCATTTGGCTAGCACAGCAAGATACTCCAAAAGTGCATATGAAAAGTACACATGATCTTGCTGCCAGTTACAGAGCAAGCTGCCTGAGATAAACTAAGATGTGCACAAGATGTGCATGATTCTTATTTCAACATTTGGAAAGAGATGTTAAAGTATAGAATTATAAAATAATGACTTTATTAATAATATACTGGTTGTAATAAAATATGTGACATCTATAGTATTCTCCTGTTTAAAGCCATTAACTTAAATATTGGAACCTCATTCTGTGCTAAGTTTTCAGTCCTACAAGTCTTGTTCCCTGCCTTACCTTCCAAGGAGGAAGAAATATGTCTACAAGCCTACATCTCAACACTGCCTTACAGACTGTGTAGAGGGCAGAGAAAGGGGGATGCAATTCTGTGTGTCAAAATGACAGTGTGTCCTAGGAAACTCCAGCTTTTCTATTTAAACCATAGAACATCCAGGACAGCCAAAACCCGTCAAGGTAATTTTTTACTAGCAGTTGAGAAAGCCATCAGCAGGCAAACATGGGGTGAGAAGGAAAGGACTGTCTCAGGGTATTGCAAAGGTGCAGCAGGAAGCTGAGAGCAACATAGGGGAGCTTCTCCTAACCATCCTCTGGCCAGAGGTCTTCAAGGAAGTAACAAGGCCATTTAGAAGCAAGTCTTACCTTCTAACCACGCATTTTTTGAAATGTCTTTGTGTTAATTTTGTAAGGAAAAGTACCAGTGAGAGTATTAGGGAATTAGAAGTTCTGAATCCAAATGTTTTTTCTGGAGATACTAAATAACTTGGAGACAAGCCTGTGCCTCAAACGCTGCTATGAGCATTTTGGCAGTGCTGTCTAAGCAGCAAACGGAATTCTACCAGAAGCAGCATGTTTATCTATGGCAAGGTGGTCCTGTGCACGCATTTGCTCTTCTCTGACCTACTTCACCAAAGGGAGATATGCCCTATCAGGATAGAAGTAGTGACTAGCCGGCTGAAAGCCAGGTTGCTGCACTGGCTGTTGTTCCCAGCCTTTTACCTTCCCGTAGCTGGGAATTCGCCACACCCTTCTTCAGTTACTTAACTTCACCAAACCATAAGCTGTAGGAGTTCAGAAACTATTTTCTGTGCACTTAACACAAAGTCATAGAAACAACAACTGAAAGGGAAGTTGGGTAGACAGTAGAAAGTATTAGTTGCATCTAGGCATATAACTTGCTCTGGCCTTTCCTCACAAGTCAACTCTATGTTAATCCTTGAGAGAACATTCTTGACAAGCCATTTGCCCCACACTTCCAAACCCTTTCCCAATTGAGTTCTTTTCCAAAAACAATCCAAACAATTCTCAAAGCAAGATTTCTATGAATTGGTTAGTAACCAAAAGAAGAGAAATCTGAGAAGGAATCTTTTTATACATTTTTTTTAACTGGTACGTACATAAAACTCTCTGAACATTTATTTTTGGGGGTAGAATTTCTTGTATTTAACTTAATCTGCATTATTGGTTTAGGCTTAACTAAGTCTAAGGCCTAAGGTGCATATAAAAGATTCTAAGATTTTTTAACCACTTGCCCATACCACCAATATAGGACAACTGTACAGAAAGGATAGAAAAGGTAGAATCTGTACAGAAAAGTAAGTGTGAACTCTTCAGCACTGGTAATGCTATTTCTCATAAAACGCACTTTTTGTCAGCTGCATAACTGTAACAAGAGAGACTAGACTAGTCACATCCATGGCACAGAGTGCCTTAATTACTTCAATGCCATCTGCTGAAGGTGTCCTCACCTGAAACAGCCATTTAATATCATCAATTTAAGAACTGACATAGACCCACCACAACAGGTTTGATCTCGTTTTTTTCCAGAGGTGATGTTCTCACTTAATGTCCAAAGTTCTTGAGGTTTTCCATGCCTCTGCATTTCCTGGCATCTGCCAAGATCAAAAGAAGTGAAAACATGCTGTTTGACAGGCAGTGTGTCTCACTGGGGAATCCTCCAAGATCTTACGAGATGAGATTTGCCAAGACACTTCCATGCCCAGTTTGGCAGGCCAGAGGGCTGAATGTTAAGGACTCTTACTTCCTTCTGGGTAGAAACTTTGAGCATGTAGAAAAGGGATCCTTAACTTATTCCAAGAAAGAGCCTCACCTATCACCTTTACTGCTCAGAGCAATAAAAAACATTAACTATATGATATACAGCTAATAAAAAACCCTGTTTGCAAAAGGTTTACTTGCAGAAATAACAAGTGGAGGCCTGAGCTCTGCTTCTTGAACTTTTTGCTGAGATACTGTACTTCATGCCTAATGACTTTAGTACATTTAGATAAATGTGTACCAGCCTCTGTAATATCAAGGCCCAAATCTTGTCAGTGAATTTGTTACTCATATTAAGTACAGAAAGCAGCAATTGGAAATAAGGACTACAAAAGGGCAAAGAAGCTGGGAGGGAAATGGTTATCACCAAAACACCTTTACTCATAGCTCTTGTGGAGTGTAAATGGAAGTGAAGGCTTTTCCCTTTCATTCCCTTCAATTCAGAGAGATACTGGAGGTCTAGGTGGCTCTTAGGTTTCCTTGATGGTAATGGTGGAGAATGATTTTAAAGGATGATCCAGGAAAAACAGTAGGATGTAGCAAAAAAATATTTATTTCATCACACGCATACAAGTTTTTACATCTTTGTATACAAAGGAGACTAGATTAAAAACTGTTTCACTTTAAAATTGATTCCATAGAGTGAGATTTACAGTGGGAGACTGTGTGCAAGTCCATGTCCTATACTAAATAGAAAGTAAATACTAGGACAGAAAGCAGAGCACATTAACCTTGTTAATTATTGAGTTATAGCACTAAAATCACAACCTGTATTTAAATTCCTAATTTGGCAATTAGTTTTCCTTCTGTAATTATATGTAATACACAGTAATGTCTGACATTCCTGCTGTAACCAGCACCATAAGTATTTTCAGAAGCTAGACCCATCACTGGACACAAGATAGGAGCTGATTTCCCCAAGACTGTTGTCAGGCAAACCAGTCTTAGAAAAAAAGCAACATCCTCATGGCCTGTCAAGACAAAGCTATAAAAAAGACTATTTACCCGTTACAACCTCTCACCACAAGTGAACAAAAAATGTTCCAAGTGCAGTTAAAAATGGTAATTTCAAGCGCAGTTTAAAAAATGGCAAGTAAAGTGCTTAATCCTCTATTTACTGCCACTATGTCAGTGCAGTTTGTTTCATAACATTGTGGAAACCACTGGTTTTGGTACAGAAGGGAGAAAAGAACAGGGTCTACCTACCAACCCACTGACCTACAAATTGATTTGCACTGCTAGACTTTGATTTAGAAAAAAAACTCCACTTAAGGCATATTTACTATTAGTACCGAAGTCTGCTGGAACAAACAAGTACAATCCTCCACACAATCCAATTTGTTCTGGCTTTTACCATTTGCTGGCATGGACCCATTGAAGCATCTTAGCAGGTCTAAACTTGCCAGCAGCAAAAGAGCTACCTCTTCTTTTGGGGAAGGACCACTGTTCCACAGGAGCTTCAGAGACAAAACAGGCTGACCGACACCAGGCTAATGCTGTAGTGCTAAGTGGATTTTAGCAATGCTCCTCCTCACAGACACTGACAGTGTGGCCAAGAACAGATCCAATATGTGCATTATCTCCCTGCAGACAGCCACCAGTGCTGCCTCCAGGACTCTTCCAGCCTCTGGTGTGGTATTTTTCTATGAAAATGAAGGATACAGTATTAAAAAAGAATGCATTGCTTTGCATAGACAGATAGAAAACACTGGTTTAAAAGTCCATTGTTCCCCTTTCACCTTTCCTAGTATCTTTGCTGGTAGAAAGTCCTGTAGGCCAACTTCCTATTTCTACCCTCAAGCTGCCAGGTTTTTCCCTACCCTCAGCTGGTGAGGTCAGCAATTGGTCTTGTCATGCTTTTAACTGCTTAACAGCTTTGGCCAGGTTACTGTAAAAGCCAGCTATGCTAGCTGGAAAGAAGGAATCCACCACCGTCTGGGGAAGATAGCCACCAAGATCAGTCTGAAAGAAACTGAGGAGTTGAGTCCTGTCTGGTTCCCTGCAAAGACAATAAAAGTGATATTTATAGCCAGTGGTTTAAGAGCGTTAGGAAATTTACAATGACTTTTTAGCTATTGTCTGATTATACATACTTCTAAGTGCCTTTTTTTAAGCAAACAACAGACATTTATTCCAAATTTCAATGAATGTGACTATCCCCACAAGTCAAATTACAGTTAAACTAGGCCCTAAATTAGGTTCATGACTGTTTATGAATTATGGCAACATAATAAACAACCAGATACTCATTTGCCAAAAATTAAGGCCATATTTGTATGTTCTGCTGAATCTCTGCTTAAGAGGTCAGTGAGAAATCCTACTGTGATGATGGATCCTATAACATTAAAGACTTCCCTCTAGGAAATGAGGACAGACTAATATCCACTTGACAAAAAAAGAGAACAAAAAGGGCATTCAGCCATAACGATTACCGGTCAAAGGAAGAAATACGCCATTGCCAAGAGGCTACAGATCACATGTGGCCATATACACACACTACACAACAGATAAGAAGGGCTTTAGAATATGTAACATTTAAATAGATTGCTTCTTACCCTGGAAGAGGTATACAGAAACAGCCACAGGGATAATTCAAACCTCTCACAAAATTCGGTCTAGGAGGACACAGCGGGTGTTCCACATTGGTTGCTATAAGAAAAAGCATTCAAGAGACGTGTCATTTTCACAGAACATGATGAAAAGAGTCCTTGGTACTCAACGCACCAGCTGAGAAGCAAACTCACTATATGAGAATATTTTTAAGAACAGAAGTAGGTCCTTTTCAGCGTGGTGCTGTGCCAAAAAAGCAGTCAGAAGAGGCCATGGAATAGGGAAATCAAAGAAGTGTTGAATTTAGAAGCAATTGTTACTGAGTTCTCAAGTAAGCATTAAGACACTTTGAGGGAGTTTCATTGAACCCATGTGGTTTGAGGGCACTGCTTGAGAGGTCATTCAAGTACTTCCAACAAATCCATGACACAGAGGTATGCCATGCCACTTGACTACTGAGAAGCTGCACTCTACCAAGTATATGAATTCCTGTCAAGGCATTCCTGAACAGGATGGGAAAATGGGACAGCTGAACAATGAGGCAATAAAAGCACTCACTCATAACAGTCAAACAGGATGAAAGTGAAGAAACAAATAAACACCCTTCCATGAAGTGGCAGACATTTAAATATCAGAACTATTTAGTTTCGTAAGAACAATTATTTCAACATACAGGAGTGGTGCATTTATTCAATGGCTTCACCAACTAGAAGCAGTGCAGAAGAAGTTAAAAACAGGATTTAGGCTAAAATGGGACTCCTTTTAGAAAGCTTGCAAATTCTTAAAACAACAACAACAAAACCATACACATGCAAACACACACACACCAGTTTTATAGCAAATTAAATACTTATTTAATCCCAAAATCATAGCAAGTGAAGAGAACACAGGCCAACAATATCATTATCTGAACATTAAGATGTCTTATAGACTTCAAGAACAACAATGCAGATAGACCACTAATACTTTATCTTCTGATAAAATATATTGATCAGATCAACATCTACTGAGCAGTATGTTACTTATTTTTTATTTTATATTGATCTCTGGCACCTGCTGGTTATCTGCTAACATATTGTGAACACGTTGAGAACACAAGCATCTTACCAGCAGATAGCATCGTCCCATCTTCAAATTGCTTCATCAGTACCACATCCACAAATTCTCTTGGTGAAATAACCCTCATGAAAGCTGAAGGGGTTGTGGTTCTGCATACAGAGACAGCCTGAAAATCACAAAACAGAGGTATATCAGTTGATGCTTTCAAAAGCACAGCAGAAAAATCTCAGTATTTTCTGGTACTCTCTCACATACGCTTTCTAAACTGTATCAAAGGGTTCTGCATACAGAGACAGCCTGAAAATCACAAAACAGATCG
>JANHGB010027396.1:0-19372 GCA_026283785.1 Coracopsis vasa | reverse complement strand
TCCCTGCCCATGGCAGGGGGATTGGAACTAGATGATCTTAAGGTCCTTTCCAACCCTAATTATTCTATGATTCTATGTAGCAATCATGGGCATTATGGTATACTGATGTAGCACAAGCTTTTCACTAAACTGCCTCAGCTGCTGTTGTGAGGGTACGTTCGAGACAGGGTTCAAACTAACCGTTGGCTCTGAGCATTTTTGCTTGCAGGTACAAATCTGACTTAGATTGAAAACCTCTTTATTTGCCTTTCAAGCCTTATTTACAGTTTGCATCAGAAAAATCACGTTCCAGGAGAAGGGTCATAAAGAATTGCTACAACTACCCCTTCCCAAGCAACTTCAGATTAAAAAGTCATAGCCTTGGAGGGGGGGAATTAACATTGCTGATGCACTGCTACTCAGGGATTACACTCCACACTCTTGAAGAAAAAACCCTGGAAAAAATATTTAAAATTCCAGTCATTGTGCACTGAAATTTGAAAACAGCAGAGACCTCCATATGCTTTTCAGGGAGCAGGGAAAAGTGATCTGAATAGCAGGTCCCATAAGTTCTTTTGAGCAATCAGAGATGAAAATTATGCATTCACTCAGCAGCATTCCAATCTGTATTTTGATGCAGGGTAAATTAATTGTCGCTACTAATTTACTGCAGTTACTTCACAGCCTGCTAATTAGGCAGCTCTGTGCAGCATTATTGTTTCAGTTCCTTCAGAAATACAGCTTCTTTTGCTATTGTTGTTTTTAACTCATTGAACATATAGATATGTACAACACATCAAGAAGTAAATCTAGACATACTTGTGGGAGCAAAGGCATCAATATCTTACTAAGATGCAAGACTACTTCTCATTCATCCACTAGCATAATTCGCCTGAGAGCATGAAAGGGGCTGCCTACACCATGACTGCAAAATAACCCTCTGCCCTTGTAGATGCCATTTTTTGTGTTCCTGTCCAGAAACTGAGTCAGAGATCCAGGGCAGAAGTTGCCCTTCCTTCCCTCTCCATACTAGGATAAAGGAAGAAGTCCCCATTTCTACATCTATAGTTAAGATAGGAGGGAGGGGAAGCTCCACTCCTCATCAAGCCAAGCATAGGCAAAGCACAGCCTTAAGCTGTCAAGTAGGACACTACCAGGAAGAGCCTGCTGTGGTGGTAGCGAGTAGTTTAACTGAGCTGCCTCCAAACCAGCCCGGTTTATTAGGTACCTAAGGTAGCTCAGCCATCTGCAAGTAGCAACCAAGCTACTCAGTTAAATGGGTGCTTTACCTGTATTTGTAGTGCAACCACGGCCACATCTGTTGCTAGAGTAAGCATACTCCACATTTACAAGCAACTTTACAAGTTAATAACAAGTATAACTTCACAAGTTAATAGAAAAGGCATTTTCAAGCCATACTTCTGCAATAAACAATAGGTATCTCAAGGTTTCACTCGAAAACAAAGCAGGAAATAAGACAACTGCTCATAAATCTTAACCTCCATCTGGAACCAAGACAAATAAAGAGACAGAGCTGTTCAGTCCCTCCTTGAGTAGACAATGCTGACCAGTCATCAGGAAAAGCTTTAAAATAAACCCCTGCTTCCTCCCTTCCCTTTTAACTGAGAAAATGGAAAGAAACTCAACCAGCCTTTGATGAGCCCCTATTAGTTTCTGTCTAGATATCAGCTCCCTGCACTGACAAAAGGCAACAAAACACAAAGTAGCTTCCCTACCTGGCTCAGCAGCAGCTTCCAAAGAGTAGAGCACCACCACAGATAGGGGTGGCTCACTCTATGAGACTGATTTTCTCCAAGCAGCTGAGCTAATGAAGGCATGCAAACCCTAATTAAGGAGGCTGGGCTAACCCCTAGTTTAGTTAGCTTGGGCTAGTAAGGGTATTAGTAAATAAAACTTTGCATGGATAAAAAGCAGCCCTCACAGAAAATGGGTGTCTGTCATTTACAGAAGAGTAGAACAAAGTCAAGAAGAATTCAGTTAAAGAGTTAAAACTGAAAAGAAAACATCCTCTAGCTACTAAGGCTCAGTTACTTCTGCATGTCTCTTCTCTGCTGTGTGCAAACTTCTCTTGCCCTGGCAAATCTATGTAGGCTCCAAGCAGACCAATATGGACCCAAGTAATAAACATTAAAATATTTGGGGGGGCTGGCATATTGGCTTACATGTCCTCCTATAAGAAATCTGCAAAATAAGCTGTGGAGAAGATGGTCTCTTTCACATGCAAAGCTGGAAAAGCAGAAAATCCTTCTAAAGAAAGTGCATCCAGGGAGAAAAAGTGATACTAAACTTCTTGGGCCTTTCAGAAAAAATACAGCTTTCTAATACTGTAAAGAGATGCAAGAGAGTTCCTGTACAAGTATTTGGTGCTCAAGTTCTCCTTCCACCTTCCTTTTCTGCACAGGCACAGAAATACATGGGAATGCTGTAATACATTTAAGCTCTAGTTTATATATATATGTGCATCGGAGTGGGGGTGAGGGGTGTTCATCATAGAATCATAGAATGATTTGGGTCTGAAGGGACCTTAGAGATCACCTAGTTCCAAACTCCCTGTCATAGGCAGCGACATCTTCCACACCTTCCACTTCCTATTTGGGTTGGGCAAGGGAAACACAGCCCAAACCACCAACACCATGGCCCCATCATAGAAGGCCACCAAATTTGCCAGGCATGATGTTAGTGAAGCCATGTTGGCTGTAACCAATCAAGATTTTATATGCCCTTTTTCTTTGTGATGAAGACCTTGGTAGATCCCAGTCCTACTTTAAGGTTATAGAGCCATAATAAGGTTGTAGTAACAGAGTGGTGCAAAAAAAAAATTGTTATGATAGAACTGAATAGTCTGCTCTATCAAATATAGTCCCATTTAAAGAGATTTGAATAAATACACAAATAACAAAAGCAGGGTTATGCTTTACTGGTTTTATGCTGAACATGCTTTTATGCTTTAGAATAATCAATGAGATATTGCTAAAATAAAAATAAATAAACAAAAAGAAGGCCCAGCAGACATCCTTTCTATTTTGTTGAGAGAGATAGGATATTCATTTGGACAGAAAGATTAACAATTTTGTTTCCCAGGTCAGGAGTCCTGTGGAGAGAACTGTTGACCATTGATGCTGTCTTTGCCCATGAGGATATTCATCTCCCCCTGAAGTCAGTGAGGGTCTGTCATTACATTTATTTGTGCATTGAGTGCCCCTAACAGTCAGTGGCTCCCAGAAGTAAGTTGAGGTCCCTGTGCAGATCAGGGGCCAGGGGCAGCACTTAGGCAGAATGCAATAGCCTTGATCAGATTACTTTCAGGCTGCAATCTCTAAATCAGGTGTATGTATGGGTGGTTCTGTTAACAGGTCATTGGCAGTGCAAAGGAGCAATGTCATTGGTGTGTGCATCCTTAAAGAGTATCAGAATGTAAAGAGTCAGAGAGAGGCTAGAGGAAGAAAAGGAAGAAAGATTTAGCAAGTGTCAAGCAAAACAACTGCAGAAACCCAACACCACCCTTGCAAATGTCTTTGGCCTAACACGAGTGCACTGGGACACAGTCCCATTCTAAACAGCAATGCTTACGCTACTGCTTAATGTATCCCTTCCCACATCCATTCATTAGACAGCAGGCTCACTCACTGCTCAGAGCTCAGGATGCAAATTCTGTACAAGATTGTTTCAGCCCCTGAAACTCACTGTAGTGTTAGATTTACGGTAGCTCCATGTATTTATGATCTCCAGCTGTATGGCAATCTCAGTAAAATCATTGCATTGATATGTGAACATGTCATTTTATAATTACCCTGGTTTTATTTTAGAAAGTAATCTTCCTCATTATGCACTAAACAGACTTCTACTCCCTCAGTGCTCCCTTCTCACCCCTCCTTAGGGAAGCCATAGAGCCTTATCAAATATGCCACCCACTTTTTTAATGTGCTTATAAGAAGTCATCATATAAGAGGCACTCTGGCACCAGAAAAATGATTAAGCTATTTACAATGGATATATCAACAAATGAAGATATTATTAATTCGATAAAATCTGCATTAAAAGATCTGGTTTTGAATAACAAAGCCTCCTCATTTATTTTAAAATCTAGGCATTATGCATTAATTATTAAAGTTACATTCACATTACTTTCTTGTAATAAACAGAAAGCAAAATTCTTGTGTCCTGATAAATGTAAGACCAGCCATAATAGGTAAAATCAAAGGCATCCTCTCTGTGGCACTGAAGAGAGTCCATAGTCCCAGATGTACTATTCAGCTTTTGGCACCGAGTAGCACAGGATCCTGTTAAGCTGGAAGCTTTAGCAAGTCTTATAAACCGCAAAGAACTTAAAAAGGCCAAAATACAGTCACATCTGCCCTGTCCACCCATCCATAGCATCTCCAGTCTATAGTCAGAAATACTGTGCTGTGGTGAGTCACTTAAAACCTAGCTTGAGGTAACTGGTAGCTAGTAACATCTGGCTCACCTACCTAAGAATCAGGAAAACATTTGAATATACATACAAGTTCACCTCTCCTGGAAGCTGTGTATTATCACATTGAGTGAAGCATGTGCCAAAATGCTGTCCTGAAAAGGGATGTTATTCAGAACAAACCCAAACATTATTTTTCCTCTCTGACTACAGTATGGATTTCTTTTTCTTCTATTTTTTCCTTTTTTATTTTTATTCTTCACACTCAGGTATATGTAATAAAAATCCCTCCAGATGTTTGTAGCAAAGGGTCTGCAAATTATTGGTCAAAACATTCTTTGGATTTGTAGCTTTTTTATTTCATTGGTAACAGTTACTTGTTCCTGCACTCTCTGGAGGGTGAGCAGACATGGAAACATGTCCTCTATTGTCTACTGATTGTGCCTCAGACATACTGCTTCTTGTGGCTTTTAATGTTTTCCTCTTCTTTTTCCTCATCTGTGGAGGTTTCCCATGCTGCTAACCACACTTGCTTCCCTGAAATTTTTAAAATTTTAAAGAAATTTTAAAGAAAACCTTTCTGAGACACAGCGGTAGAGCAGTGACATACCCGATTCACATGATGGCTTTCTCATATTTTTATATGAGATTATTCTACATTTTATTCCTCTTAATCAACCAACTATTTTAACTTCCTTGCATCTATTCATTCATTCATTTGCTTTTGCTATGGCTGAAATATACTGAGCAAGGATGCTTTTTCTGAACTGTTAGATACAGCACCAGGGTTTTGTATGAGCTTTTATAGTTAATTTAGTGACCACTATGGACTTTTCTAAAGTGTCTACCTCAAACAGATTAAGATCTTTTTCTGCTATAACAAAGGTTGTATTTCCAGCTTTCAGAAGACAGTACATCTTAAACTTGAAAAAATCAAATACAAAATATGATTAATCCTATATTTCAGGCCAGTGTAATTTCCAGAGTACGCAGGTCTGGGCAGGGAAGGTAAGAAGGAACATTACTATTCATGTAATTGTGGATTTTTGCATCCGGGATGTTTGAGTGTTCCAGCACTCAGATTTAGCATACAAACAACTGCCACAGGAATCGTTTCCTGAACTCACCTCACCTCATTTTTGCTGAGTATGAAGTTCATGATACCTTAATTTACACCTTTTCTATCACTTTATCAAGTCTTTTTCTCCACAGATACACAGTCATACAGAAAGTCCCCTCAGCCCCACAAAGGAGAGCACAATCCTCATAGGAACTACTGTCAACACAACTGAAAGGCAGTGAGAAGTTAGAAAGCCTTTAAAGATTAATTTTGTGGGACTCCTTGCTTCTCTACACTAAGACAACACATTTTACCTTATGTGGAATGGCAGAAAAGGCGGTATGCCTGAACTGAAACAATACAAAATTCATCAGGGCAAAATAATCACCTTGTCCTTCTCCATGGACTTATTCAAGATGGCAAAAACTCATTATTATGCAGTCCTGGTAAGACAGCTTGAAATTATTTGGATTGACTTTGTCCTCTGACGGTCCAAGGATTGACTTCAAATCCTTGGTCAAAGGATTTTATAGTACTCAGTAAACACTTAATATATCAATAGTTCTTCTCCCTCACCATCTTCAGTTAAGAATGCAGCTGTTTGTCTGGGTTTATCTGAAAAACATGAATGCAGTTTACAACATCCAGATAAGTCTAAGATAGTTAATTCACCTTTAGTGATGGGTGACAAAAATCACTGGCCAGCCAAGATCAACTGGCAGGTCCCTTTCAGGTCATACTGACAGTGCTGGTGTGAAGCACATTGAACATCTTAGCCAGGCAGAAAGAAGAGTAAGGCTTAGCTCTGGCAGAAACCGTGGGTAATATTTAAGCTCTTCTGGTTAATTACAGAAAGTGTCAGGCGATGTATATGAGGGAAGAAAGCTAGGGTAAAAACGAAAATGACAACGAAATTCACTGCCCAGAGTGTCAGACAAAGTAATAACTAGGATTCTTTGTGTGAGAAAAACAGGTAAAATTGGCAACATGAGCTAATATTTTATGCGAGTTCAAGGGTCCAGGTGAAAATACATTAAACAAATGGAAAACTTTAGTGTTTCACCATAGAAAGGTTGTTATAAGCTCTGGGGTTTACCGCACCAGTTTCAGCCAAGAGGCATATCGAAGCTTAGATAGATCAGGGCAGTTTAGAAGTTAAATCCTATTCATACATACCTGGGTAGATAGCAACATAAAATAAAGCAGAGCAGGACAGTTATGTATTAAAAGTAAATAGCAAAACTAAGTCACATCTTGCACCTTTAAAGGCTAAGCCATGTAAATTAGCCAGTCTCTGGAGCAGGTACACAAGAGCAAAATAGGCTTGCCTCTCTTCAGCTTGCACAGCAGCATTAGCAAGGGGGCTGTACTACTGCAGAATGAGTGACTGTTCCACCTTTCTTTTCAGAATTGCCCTAAAGCTTTCAGGAAGACCATGACAACAGCCAGTTTGTACCCTGCCATACCTGGGCTCAAGCACTGTTTTGGGTCCCCACTTGAAATGTATCCAATGGACAGAGCTACTGATTCCCTCCACTGCTGAGGTTGTCCAGCCCCAGGTAAATCCTCTGCAGAGTCCCACAGAGAGGATGTTTAAGGTACAAAGAGGTGGCTTAGCTGCTGATAGCATGGGTCAGGAAAGCTTCAAGTGGTGAGACCATTAAAAGAATGGCTCTCATTTCTAGAATGGCAGGATAAAACATGCCTGATTCCTTGGGATGGGAGTGGGATTAGACACTCACAATTTTGAGACTTAGCTTTTCAAGTATCTTTTCCTCTGTTTGCTGTGGTTGTCTTCAGAAAGCCAATAGTTACAGATAATGAGCACAATTACCTTCAAGATTAAAGAGATGACATTTTTAACAGGCATCAGAAGATTTCCCTTTTTACCAACTCGCATACTCAAGTTTAATAGCTAAATCTGAAGTGTGGGAATCATGGAATGAATGGAAAGGTGGCCTAGAAAATTTAAAACAGAGTTGCATGAAGCACAGGGAAATGACTGAAAAAGCAGCTGCGTCTTGCATGAATCATAAGAACACTGAACGAATGGGTAATAAAGGAAAACAGATGCAGCAACGACATGTTGAATGGCTTTGATCATTCAAAGGCTTAAACCTGACAGTATTTAATGATGATGGACAGATGAAATGAGTATGATAAAAAGAAAGGGATGCTAAGCAATAGCATTCAGCTTCATGAAGGATGAAAAGTGAAAAGGGACAAAAGAGTCAAAGAATCAAACAAAATTAATCCTGTCTGGTATAAACACCTGATGGAAATGGGCTCTGTAAAGGAAAAGACAGCATAGAGAAGATCCTAACGAAAACCCCACAAGACTTGCATCATACATTATCAGGAGGTTGCAGAATATGCCTCAGTGGGAGCAAAACTGCCCCTGAAGATGAACCCATGTCATGACAGCACAAAGGAATTTGCTCCTTAGCTGTGCCTAAAGCACACTAAGACTTTTATTGCTTTTCTCAACCACACACAAAAGGAGCAGCCTTGGAAAGCAGTCTTGGAGGTGTGATATTAATGCTGCATTGCATTTGCTTTCACATTATTGCTATATCTGCATAAAATTTGTCACACTGACAATAAGTCTAAGATGTTGTTAGATTCATAATAACATGGATTTGTTGAAAGTGAGAATTTTCTGAAGGACAGGCATGGGGGTTTTTTGTTGTTGTTGTTTTGGGTTGTTTTCTTTTTTACAATTCAGTATTTTTTTTTTATTATTTTTCCTAAGGAGGGTTTGTAAAAAACTTCAAAACAGATTTTTTGTCTGTTTCCTAATATTTTTTGCAAGGAATTGTTCCTCTTCTACCCCCAGTGGAAGAGGAGGTAACTCCCATTGCACTTTATTGGAGCATTGCAATATCCTCTTCTGTTAGTTTACAATTTGCTGTTTTATGAATGTTCCTGCCAGTGGACTCATTTCTTTGCATATTCATGGACAGGAAAAAGCAACGAGTGCAAACAAATGCAAAAATATGCCATTTTAAAAATGTAACCAGAGCTTCAGAACCTGGAACACATCCATAGCTATGGTTAACAAGGAATGTTAATGTCTTGCAGAGGGAGCCCATATTAACAGTATAAAACTGTTACCTTGTGTAGCACCACCATCACATCTGGTGACACCTGCAGTCACAACTTGCTGGAAAAACAGCTTACCTGAATGGCATAGAATAAACTTCTAAAATGTCACTAAAAGACACTGAAAAGTCTGTATTACGGCTTATAATGCACAATATTCCTTATGAATACAGTTCAAGACTGCCTCCAATTTTGGGCATTGGACTGACTCAGAATCAGATAAATCATCATTTCATCACTCTGAATTTAATTGCCAAGATCTAGTTCTGCCAAACAATCAAAATGCATCTTCCTAGAGCAGGAGCAGGCATCATTGCTCCCATTCTGGCCTGGCAGGTAAAGCCTATTTTACAGAAGTTCAAAAGATTTAACCTGTCTTTGACTTTGATGAGTTCGAACACAAACAACAATAGAAGCCTGGAGCTTAATTACTGGCCAGCTTTCTCAGCAGCTAAGCTACAACCCTGTGATGGCTGCTCTCAGCAGAAATACCTTCACAGAGCTCAGAATGCCTTGCCAGTGAGATTCTCCCTGCCCTGAAAATCAGTACCCTGTGCTTCAATTTAGGCTTCCTCTCATCAGATCTGTGCAGCGGCAGTTGCAGAAAAGAAGCCTTCCTCAACAACTGCACTGAAATTGCATGATTTCAAGAAGTCAGATTTTGTTTAACTGTTTTAACTCTAACCTGTGCCTACCAACAGAAAATCATAGATTAGTACCTAGAGGTCACTTGCCAAGGTCACAACCCAAGCATTCCCTTTCTGCTGTGAAACTCAAGCCTTTTTACTGCTAAAAGCAAATTGATTGAAGCCAGAAGTGCCTCATTTAACCTTTTCATTGTTGTTGCTGTGCTCAGAACTTTTTGATTTCACTAATGGTAACCTAAAAAGGAAATAAAAAGGGAAAACACAAAAATTTCAGATGGAGAAAAAATTGCTGCTGTTGGCAAAATGCAGCATTACTCACCTCTGTAGCTAAGAAAAGGGCAGAGTACTGAAAATCATCCAATAGGAAAACTGAGCTCCATAGCAGAAATAATGATGAAAAATAAGTCATTCTTAAGCCATTTAGGGGGAGGTAGAATGGGGAGATTCACATTTATTTTGCTGTTTTGGGTAACCTAGTTACCAGCAGCTGGCAAAGGTTTATCCCTCCATAAAACCTCCAATATTTTACTTGTTAATTTCCCTAGTTATTTTCTGGAATGGAAGCCAACAGGTGAAATATGAATATAATTTAAAACTCCACCAACAAGGACAATGTGTAAGAAACATTTTTCCATGCATGCACAGAGACACACACATCACAAAGAATGTACAGATTCTTTCCTGTAAATGAACACTCTGATGATCTCAGCCCAACCACAGACTGTAAAAGGCTCACAACATACAAAAGCCATGGAAAAATATCAGATTACCCTTAATTTATGCTCCCATATGAAAAGAATTAATTTGCTTTTGGATGTTGATTAATTTCAAACCTACTATTGCCTTCCCAAGAGCTCGGCTTATTTTCAGTCTACTAACGATACTGTACTATGAGGGCTGAGGATAAAGAAATCCCATTTGTTACCTAGCAGTGAAACAAAGTGTTTATAGGAAAACTAAATAAGGCTGATAGATTTGTTAGCAAGAACAAAAGAATTAGATAAAGAGAATTTTTGGACAGAATATCTCAAGAGTAAATTATTATGTCTGTACCAGCTCTTGGAAACAGCAGATATTCCTGGCAATGCTGATAAGAACTTCCTTGGACATCATGTGTGCTCCCTCATGCTACTTACATGCCTGCTAACTTTGGCCTCCGAAGGGTGCTATTTCCCTCCCCAGCCTTTTTATAAGCAGTGGTCAGGCCAGCTTGCATAACTGAGCAGAAATCCCTCTTCTCACTCTTCAGAATCTGGGAGAAATTGCCAAAGCATTTTAACATCTTAAGGATTGCTGCTCCCATAGACAGGGAAGGCTTTCTTGCATCGGGTTGCCAAGGCTCAACTTCATAACTAGGAAAAGAAATATGAGGATAAACTAATACTTAGATTTGCCGTGATGAAATACATAATCAAAAGACAGAGTAACAAACGCATTACAAAGACTTTTAAGAAAGTAGTGTTTCTTTATATGCATCCTTTCCTCCTGCATCTCAGCTAGCTTGTGAGGTTAATTCTCCTTTTTAAGATCCCTTCCCCTTCTCTTCTCTTTCGGTTTACCTGCCTGTCCTTCCCTGTGATTTTGCACTGAGAAGCCAGGACCTTCACAGGTCTGCCAAATGCTTCTTTCTCCTCACTTTCTGTCCTTTTTCATTTCTGTGCCTATATTCCTGTAGACTACAAGCTGCCCTCTCTCACTTCTGGCCACCTGAAAACACAGCAGTGCAGCTATATGAATTGCGTATAGGGAAGTAGGAGTGCTGTGAATGGAGTGATCATGTTTTCTCTATTATGTTGTTCATTTATAGCCTGTCTTGACAGTTAAAAATTAAAAAGCTGTTGTGAAGATAAGTAGTCACAGTTCTCACCTTACATCTTACTAAATTCTGGGGAATCATTATCGCAAGCGTATTTTCATGCCCCGATGACCCATTTTACATCATTTCACAACAGCATGTTACTTTATCTTCCCATGCTTACGTAGAAAGGTGGACAATGTTTCCACAGAAAATTTCAGCCCTGGTCTGAGCTCATGTGAGCAATTTCTACAGTGCTGCTTCCTGTCACTATAACATGCACAGAACTGTAACACAAGACCTATGAAGTCAGCAGGTATGCATCCTGCTACCAGACACCAGTCCTGCCTGCCACTTACTTACCTCAATAGGTAGCTCTTGCTCCTTTCCTTCTCTCCATATACAGTGATCATATACCACTACACACACAGGCTGCACATGCACATATGCCCATCTGAGCATTCAAGTTCAACAGTCTGGCTATGTATAATAAATCCTTAACCATACCTACTTTTCAGAAGCCCCTTAATTACCGATTTTATTTAAGGTCAGCCTTGTGAGAATATATTTAAATTTTAAAGTATCTTTTTAGCATGTTTATTTCAATTGTAGTTGTGGACTTGAACATGAAATTACAGTTCCATTCCCATCAGAAGCCATTCTGTGTGAAAATGCTCAAGTATCCTGCCCCAGCCTGTGATCAAACAAGTGGATGTTTGACCCAGTGTCCACTTTTGCCTGAAGAAATGCAACGATTTCAAAACCAGGTACTTTCAGATAACTTCAAGTTGTTATCCCATCGGCATGTAGGCCAGATGAATGCAAGGTCCTCAAGGTTAGCCAAGAAAATTACGCAGTGATCGAACAGATGGAAGTATGCAAGGTCACACTAGTAATAAGCCATTGTTTAAAGATACTGTGGGTCATTATCATCATTATCAAAGATTGCCGTGACTTCTCCATAACAATAAATGTCTTAGTCCAGATGTATTTGTGTTTCCTACAAGACATACCACTGCACTCAAAGCAGGAAGAGACAAAAAGGCCTGTCTTATGCCAGAGACCAGAAATAATTCTTCTTAGTAGGACAGAAATTGTCACAAACCTCTTACCTCCAGTTCCAAGTAAAGGATTATAGGCTTTTTTTACTACAGATGTGAACCCATACTTGGGTTGGTTCAAGGAAACCTGAAAACAAATTCCAAATGAGTGAGGCAGATATCCCCCAGGACCCCCAGGAGCCAGCCTGCCATGCTTTCCTTGTGTCCCACAGCTTCAGAAGTTCACTCTGCTGCTTCTGCTGTCATGCTGTACATGGGGTATGGCAGTAAAATACCTATTTCTCTGATGATGACAGCTGGCCACCAAACAGTTATACACTGATTATTATGTGGTGCAAAACCAAAATCTGCATGAAATCACATTTATTATTTGTCCTGTATCCAGTATTTAGTTTTTAGTTTGATTTAAACAAAATATATTTTCCATTCTGTGAAATTCCAGCAAATAATGCAATTATGTCTTTCACACAGCGTAAGAATCATGACCCACTGTTGCCACTGCATAACCTCTTACTAACATCAATAAGATCATCATTTCCTCCTCCATCAGTGATGTAAGCTGTTGAAAACCACAGATGCCTTCACTAAAATTAAAAAGCAAGGAGAGTTCTCCACATCTACATGCTACATAGCTCCACTATCATCAAGGCCACCATGGTTAAAACATCACAGGTTTACGTTCATTGTTACCTATGCATTTGTAGATTAATAAGTATAAACTGATCATCTGGGATAGAAAAAGTATGGTTCTGTTTGCAAAGTCATCACACAATCAGTGTGTCACTTTTTCTACATTGAGTTTTGACCAGGTTTAGCAAAATTTCAATTTGCTGTTACAAAATTCATGACTGGACCTTTTTAAGGAGATCTCTCCAAATAGCTATATTCAGTTGTTAAAAATGGCACTTACAGCTGTCTGTATCCTCAGGACAAGGGATATAGACAAACATAAAGGGAAATCGGCAAGCCAATAGGTGCATTGCCCTTGTCTGTCCTTCCCTAAAAGAATTAGGCTAAGACATTCTGATAGTTAAAGGAAATTGTGGGAACATTTAATGGCTCAGTTAGAGTTCTCTGCCTCATAGTTATTCATTGGCAGACCCACATCAAATCACCAGCAAAATGTAAATACTTCTATAGAGGATCACTGAAATAACGCAGAAATCCACCATTAGTGCACAAGCCAAGGCACAGATTCTTCCACAAGAAATCACTGAAAAATACACATTTAGGATATTGCTCAACAATCTACCAAAAATGGGAGCTCTGAAGCAACTTTAAATCATTTTAGCTTTTCAGTTACAATTTTCCTGGTGTTTCAAAAATTATGCCTTAAAATACACCAGACACAAAAGTAATTTGATTAATGATACTTCAAAGACACACAACTGTAAAACACATTATCTTTTGAAGGAAGACTACATTAAATACATTAACTGCTCAAGAGCTGATATAAAAGCTGTTAGAAACTGCAGCATAGAAGGAATATGTGTGGTAGACATGAAGCTGGGGCCATACAACTAAGTCAAGAAGCAAGACACGTCCCTGGAGAAAAACAGCAACTTCTTGTTATTGCCAATAACAAATCATGAGTGAACATAAACCAGCAAATTTTTCATAGCAAACCAAAATCTAAGTTTTAGCCAACAGATGTGCAGCTCAAAGCTGTTCTTAGCAAATACAAATCCACTTGAAAAGAAATACAGTTCTCTAAAACACTTCGGAAAAATAAATGCAGGGTTGTTTGTATCATCCACAGTATATCAGAAACATGATTCTTCTCTGTGTATATACTCTAAATATATTCCCTAAGACAAATAATCATCTGACTTAAAATATTAGGTCTATATTTTCAAAAATGACTAGCCATTTTTTAGTCCTCAACTTCTGATGCCTCAAAATAACATTTTCAGAAATATAGGTACTTTAAACTGTAAAACATCTTCCACCAGGGCATCCTAAAAGGACATGTCAGGAAAGGCATCTTTTAAAAGTTCAGATTTAAATTTAGGAAGCTCAGGAAAGGTTCAGACACAAGGACTGAAATCTCCAGGGATTTTTTCACAGAAGACTTAACAGTACAGGCAACCACAGAACAAGTTTTAGCACCATACATTTCTTTCTTACAGTCTGGACTGGTGTGACAGGATCAGTTCTAAGAACCAGCAGATCATTCAGCCTTCAAGGACTTCCAGTTAGTGGCTTCCGGCTACAGTTGCAGGAGGAAGAATACTTTAATTTTAAATTAAGAATTGTTAACAATTTTTGGTATTTTTTATTTCACACATTCTCAGATCTGTTTCCATTGTGGTTTAGTGATCATATCACGTCAAAGTGTTTCCTTCAAAGAGTAGTAACATTTACTTGAGTGACTAAATTGTGCTTTATATAACTGAATTGTGCAGTGTTTAAATTCAAATAAATGCATTGCAGTAGAATCAGAACAAACACGCACTGATTTTCACCTCTGGAAAGACTTCTAGGTGATTACTGGCCTTTTAAGCCCAATATATCAGCTGTTTCTTCATTATTGTCTTGAGCTCAAAGCCACAGCTAGTCCTTCAGCGGCATTGAGCTGAACTCAGTTTTATAGGTAGGCAGAAAAAAATCCAGCTTTCTAAACATTATTTTAGGCTTCACATTTATCTGAAATAACAGCCTTCTGCTTTTGGAATGCTCATTTCAGACACTGATTTTATAGTAAATGATAGATTTTTCTCTAGAAATAACCCATATAATTCAGTGATTTTTTTCTTTCCCTCCCAACTTCTGAATAGTTTTTATCAATTGGAATATTTTTGGATATAAGAACATCCATAAAGTCTACATTTCGTCTTCTCCATCATTTTGTGATTCAATAGGTTGAAGAGGTGTGCAGTGTCAAACCAGCAGCCTGTAATTTTGAAACTGACAGAAAGATTACCCTCTCTTCCAGAGTCAACAGGCTTTAAATGCTGAAACTGTACACATATTACTACATATATAGAAAAACTTCAAATCCAAAAGGCCTTTTGGAGTGTATTTCATCTTAGATGCAATACCTGGCTTCCCTTGAATATTCAGTCAAGATATTTAAGTGAGAATTGCAAGTTGAAAATCTGAGTTTACCTCTGATTCACAATTTAAAGTTCAAGTGAAAAAGAACTCAGTATCTTTTACATCTACAATAGATATTTTAGGGAGTGAAGCCTTATAGGAGAAAAAAAAAAAAAGGAAGACAGCATCACAAGTGTTTTATTCTTGTATTTCAAGTGTATCCAGGTGGTTTGCAGAATAAATGATTTTCCCAGGGAAATAGTGGGCTTATTTAATCATTCAACTGTTTTTATTTGGTCCTGTGTTTTTCCCATAAAAAATGAATCCTCTGTTTATCCTCAGAAATCTCTCTCTAGTGGCATCTTGAAAATGAGCATTTTATCCCTGATGCATGCTACTGATGTGCTCTCAAATAGGAGAGGGAATACAAGATCTTCACATAAAGGCTCATTTGCCTATAATTCATCCCCCCCGCTGTTGCCTCTTTCTGAAATGAGGAAGCGAAAAAAGCCACCAAAAAACCAATCCTTTCTTCAGTTACTTGATGATCTTTTAATTTCTAGTATGAAGAAGAGAATACATGACCTTCAGACCCTACCAGCTCACTGGAAAAAAATAGGCTTATCTATTTACCAGCTCTTTACATAAAAGCTCATAAGTATGAGATTTGCTTTGATTTATTTGAGGCTGAATTTGGTAAAACTACACAAAAGGATAAAGATAGGAGAACATGGAAAACAGACAAATCAGTCTCTCCATCCACATCTTTTCACTAGGAAAGCTCTGCCCCCCACACTCCCATTTCTATGTCCTCTTTTTCCAGATGAGGGAATTTTATATTTTTAATATATCCCTCTTAAAATTCACATAAAACAAGAGAGAAAAACAAACTGTAGAGCACTCCCCCTTTACAAGGTGAGTAAACCACGTCAGAATAATTTTGGCAGCACTCCCTGGACTTATTTCGCCATATGCCTTTATGCTGCAGATGCCACTGTTATATTTCACAAGTGTCTATAACGTCAATTCAATGTCTCTCTATCCTATCAGTTCCTACTTACTTATTTGTGAAACAGTTTTATGGCAGCAAACAAGAAAGGACTGAAAAAACATGTCAAGTGTTGCATGAGCATTCCCCAGCTCTGTTAAAGTGTACTCTTCCAGGAAGTTTGCCCAGCTCCTCCTATCCTCAGCAGCTTTAGCAAAGCCTTATCAGCTAAACATAAGAATTCTGCCAGATAACTAAAACCTATAACAGGAAAGAAATTACATCAAATGGTCAAAACCTAACTACAAAAAAAGGACCATTTTCCCCCTTCTCTCTCTCAATCTGTTCTGGAAGCACACATGGACATAACAACTCCTGAGGAATAAATTGAGGACCTCTTGGTATACACAGGAAAACTCCCCCTCTAGCAATACTCTCTCTTCTTACCTGCAGAGAGGAATGCCCACGTCACCAGAGCAGGCAAAGACACAAATCCAAAATAAGACCCAAAAGGCTCTGCCCAACTAGGGGTGTTTTGAGACAACAGCTCAATAGTTTTCAGGATTCAAAGGGGTACCTATAATGGGTAACTGAAAACTTAGTCCAATCCCATAACTCATACCCATACTCACATACCAGCTCTCAGATGAACTACAGACTGCCCCCTGTGAATAGGTAGGTACGTTTCAGATACCAGCCTCCATCAGCATTTACAGGATTGCTTTCAAAAGCTTTTGAATCTGCAAGAGAATGGATGTTTTGGATGGTGTTCAAGGCGTGTGTGTGTGGCATGTCTATTTCTATATCCTGAGTTGTACTATTGTGTGAAGCTTTTGTCAAGACATTAGTATGTGTCAAATTTCAGGTGATTTAAACTTTCATTGTATTCGTTATTTCACTGATTTTATCCCAAACTCCCTGAAGGTTTCAAGAGAAAATGAAGGCAAAAATCCTGATGTATACAGAGAAGGAAAACATTAACAACTCACCCAGTTGTAATATAGTTGTGATAGTCTCAAGATCTATTCATAACCTTCATATCAGCTGAGGACCAAGAGCAGCTGACAGGGCTGGAAGAGTGCCTTCAAACAGGCAACAGTTTTGACTGGTACAGGCTGTTCTGCAATTTGATGATCTGGGGGCTAAGGAAGTTTTGAGCAGAGGAAGGACAGGCTTGCCCCCACATCACCTCTACCAGCCTTACAGCCTACCATAAACCCTACATTTAGAGTATTTTGTTACTTTTACAGGTCAGAAGGTGAAGTTGATGCGTGGTGGTTTGTGAGTTTTGTTTGTTTTATATTGGTTTCTGTTTATTTGTTTTCCCTGGAGTAAGGCCAGCTTTTCCCTCCACAGAACACCAAGACTCACTGTATCCATGTCCTTTTTCTGGCTTGGGCTTTTGATCACTTTACCCATATTTTGAAGGATGTAATAAAACTAAAATAAGTATCAAGCTGAAAACAATGGAATTCGTGGGACTTGGAGAGTAGAGATGTGGATTTTCCAAACATAGAGAAGAAATCAAATAAAAGCTGGAAGGCTAACTTTGGAGTTTTCAGTTCTTGCAGCTGGAAGGAATCCTCTCTGCTGAAGCCAGAACCTTTATCACGCATAACATAGTGTCATGTTCTGCTTTAATATGTCTTTGTGTCTTTGTAATGACTAGCTATAGCAGTGGCACTGAACTATGTCTAGAATGATGTCTTACCTCCTCTTCAGATCTCCAGCACTTTCCACTCATGAAAATCACAGGGAATTCCATAACTTATTCACTGTAATATTTACACATGAATCTAAATTCTGCTTTGCTACTAAGTTATGTCAACAACAGCATGGTGGGATAAATTAAAATTGAAGGTGTGGGGGTTATTGCTGTTCTTGGATGTTATATACAAATTTTCTACAAAGACCTAGTGAGCTGGAAGATGCTGATGCCAATTTACATTTCTGTAATTTTGTGCTTCTGGGCTGGGATGCTGCCCCTGGATAACCTTGCACCTTTTCAGTATTCCAAAACAGGAACACCTGACCTGAACTAGCCAAAGGGGTATTCCATACCACCAGTATATATATGGGGAGAAGCTGGCCAAGGGATGTCAATTGCTTCTTGGGGCATCGCTCAGGAGTCAGTGAGCAACTGTATTGTGCATGACTTGTTTTTCTCGGGTTTTACACTTTACTGTTTCTCTTTTTCATTACAACTATTACTATCATATTTTACTTTATTTCAATTATTAAACTGTTCTTGCAATCAACATGTGAGTTTCACATTGTTTTCTGATTCTCCTCCTCATCCCACCAGGTGGAAGGGGGTTGTATGCAGGTGGATGCATAATCCTTTGACACTTAACTGGGTTTGATGTATCTCCCTTCCACCTTCCACTGCAGGAGTAAGGGCAAATAACTCCAGCAAACCCACTCACTGCTGTCATGCTCTTCGTCTCTACCTCCATAGCCCTCTACATTTGGCAAAGTGTTTAAGAAAAGATACACTTCTGAGGGAATAGTTCTGTTTTCCCCTATGAGTCTCCTTACCTGCATGATGAAAACTAAACACTGCCTTTAGTGGTTTTTGTCCCCTGGCAGAAATTAAGGAGAAGGAATAAAGGCTCTGTGCATCATCTGGGTAGTTATTGTCTTAGTTCATTCTCTCCACTTTGTAGGCAACTTAAGGCAGTTGCCCTAAACTGAGAGGGAAGCACCTGTTGTACCTTATTGTGCTACTGAGCATACTTCTGTAACTGTTGTCATCTTCAGTTTGCCCCACTCTAACCTCCTTCAAAGAATAAGTGCAACCCAGTGAAAGTAAGGGTTGCAGAATCGTCTTCAAAGATCCTGGTGGCAGCTAGTACCTGCCCTGATAAAAATCCTGACAAGAACCAGACCAAAGCCCATGGGAGCTTCCCCTCAGCTTCTCCTTGGACAAGAACCCAGGAAAGCTTCCTGCTGCACATGGTGGTGGTCCGTAGGTGCAGGGGCAGGAAGTTGGGTCCTGAGCCCATGGAGGTATGAAAGAAGCCCCTCGGGCAGCCTCGTGGAGTCAAGTCCCACTTGGAGCAGAGGGTCTGTACATGGGGAGTCTTCCCTTAGGATGGGACATGGCCAAGGGAACTCTTCGAGGCTGAGCCCTCCCTTTTTAGGTAAGTGATTGCACATTTTAGATCACTGGCCATAACATTTATGAATCAGCAGTGTAGTGATAAAGCCATGCGACATCACAAATCTGTAGTTAATGTTGGTGGAGCTTTAATTGAGTTTGAACCATAAAG
>JANHGB010027394.1:0-19017 GCA_026283785.1 Coracopsis vasa | reverse complement strand
ACTCACACGTCCAGCAAACCCCTTTAGATTAATTAAGGAATGGTTATTTAACAAGACATTAAAATGCACACAGCTTTGGAGATGCACGGAGTTGGGTGTCCTGGCGACGTGCAGGTGGAGCTGTGCATTCCGACTGCCTGGCTGAAGACGCTTTCCTTCCTCCCTTCCGACTCCAGTTCAGGATCAGGCTTTGAGTGGGGTCATTTTTTCCAACCAAGCAGCAGCTCAATGGTTTGTTTTTTGTTTTCTTTTTTCAGTTTTTTTTCTTTGTAGTTTGCTTTTTGTTTTCTTTTTCTCTCGTTTTAATGATTAATTTGGAATAGGAAGGTCAAAGGAGATGAGAGAGGAAGGGAGATGAGATGGGAAAGGACGCTATCCCCCTCCTCCAGTTTAATAAGCACCAGAGTATTCAAGTCTGTCCGTTCTGAGATTCAGAGCTGCTTCCGCAGTCAGCAGGCAGAAACTAAACCTTTCTCATAAGAGCAGCGTCGTTTTGGTTGGGGTCCCTCGTCATCGTCATCCTCTTCCTCATCTTCCTCCTCCTCTTCCTCCGATGAGGAGCTGTCCAGTGTTAAATCCACAACGTCTGCAATGGCCTTACCGTTCTCACCGTTTGTGTTGGGAGTGGGCAACAGCCCGTTCACATCAGAGGAACCTGAAGAGGGGGAAGAGAGGGCACATTGAGACACCTCACACCAACTGAGGGTCTGCTCCCACACTCTCCATCTCCCCCAGCCATGCAGTGACCCAGTCAGCTGGGAGCTACGACCATCATCCAGTCCAACTGCCTGACCAAAAGCTAAATCATGTTATTAAAGGCATCATCTGAATGCCTGAAACATGGAGAGGCTTGAGGATCGACCTCCTTTTGAGGAAGCCTATTCAAGGTTTGACCACCATCTCAGGTGGCTATTCCCAAGCCAGCTGGGGAACTCCAGTTCTGCAGTGTATGTTTCCTACAGTAATTTTAAGTCTTTACCCTTACAGATACTCACCTAGAACTAATATGGGACACTGAGGGCTGCAGCTCCGCTCCTTCTCAGCTCTGATGGGACACCAGGAGCCATCCACCAGGTACTCGATTTCATCCGCATCTTCACATTCTGTCAGGATCTTTGAGAGGAGCCTGGACAAGAGAAAAGATGCCATCTAGTAAGCTTGAGGCAATCAGAATGCATTTAGTGATGGGCCTTAAACTGGATCTTCACCTTCAGCAGCCGTAAATTGAATAGAAATGTGGTGTTAGCAGAAGGCTGCCCAGCAGATGGACCTTGAGTCAAGGGCTTGATTTATTCCCATAAACCACTCCAGTCCTTTCTGAGAATGAACCTGACCCAGGAACTAACAGTTTCATTACATGCCATTAGAAGATAGTTTTGCCTCTTCACCCAGTTTTCCAGAAGATTCCAGGCTTCTCGATGCCCCATCTAGAGCTGGGTGAGGGCTGGTGCAGGTACCTTCACACCGAGGCATTAGCAAAGACAAAATACCCTACAACAGCAGGAACTAATCAATCCAGTACTTCACTTCCTTCCTTTTGTTTCCCAAAGCCTCCACAGCAGCCACCAAAACAATATATGCAGCCTCCTGCAACAGCAAAAAACCCCATGTCCTCTACTAAAACCACCTCAATGACAAAGACACTGACCAGAATTAGCGAGCCTTCATTCACTGTGGCTCCAAAACCGGGTCCTTGCTTCATTCTGACCTGTCCCACCCCTTGCCTGGGATGTTTCTTTGGACCTGCTACTGGAACCACTGCTTTGCGAGGCCTTCTGCACTCCTGGGCTTGAGCATTTCCCTTTGGTATGAAGAAGAACAAGCAGCAAAAATCTTACAAGCTCCAGAGAACTATTTGCAGCACAGTGGTGGGAGAAAGTTGCTGCTTTCTCCCAGCTCAAGTAGGAAACATGTTTCCACAGATGGTCCTGTCATCACCCAGCTGAGCAACCACCAAGGCTGCAATTCCAAACAAGCTGGCAAGGCCCAGAGGAGCTTAGACTCGACCAACCACTCACCTCCTCTGGAGCCTGTGCCCCTTTTTTGACTACCAAGCTCCAGCTGAGGCTGCCAGCTTCCCTTCAGCTTACTTTCAAGGGAGGTCCTTCATCCAACAGAACCACACTGAAGCCCAGCCTCGAGCACAAAGAAATCCACTGAGCCTTCACCAGTGACAACCTCCTCCTCAGCCAGGAGGGACCTGTGCATTGCTGACCTGTAGAGAGGTTCCATAATCCAGCCCCTCACACCTTCCCCTTCATTCTCAGCAGCCTTGTCAGAGACCTCAAAGGAACTGGATTTTCCTGTCGGTGTTGGCCAGAGGACAAAGCAAACAGGTTATCTATGCCTAAGCTGCTTCACACAGTCTAAAAAGCCACAAGTCCTGGATCAAATCAGTACCTACAAACACAGCAATGCTCAGAATACTAGCCTGGCCCTGAGAATATGCCACCCAGGTGGGGACTCATCTGCTCCTGTGTGCCGAGGGAGCTGGGTGCACCTGAACAATTCCTCTAAACTCTTCCTACTTTTGAGGGAACCTGGATCAGAGGTCAATCATCCAAGCCAGGAGGGTGGAGATCACTTCCCAGAAGCCAAGAACCATGCATCTTGCTCCACCAGTCCTCAGGGTTGCTCTGTGCTTGGCTGCACCACTGTGGATGTCAGTGGTCCCAGCCTAGAAACCAGGCTCGCTGAGTTCTGTGGCAAAGCAGCTTCTTCTGGGGGGTGGGTGGAGATTTCTGTTGGCATTAATTCACTCCTTGTTCCTTCCTTTACTCTTGGACAAAAGCCAGGCAATTTATTGTGCTCTTCTCTAGAGAACCCATATTTCTGGAGCTGACAAGCATCGTTGCCAGCTTTCTGGCTTGCCTCAGGTGGCCCCTGTTGCCAGCCCAGCTCACTGTGCAGTCTGTATCTAGGACTCCATCCGCCAGGTCTGCACCAAGGAGAGGGAAATCTCCTGGTTTTTAGAGTAATCCTCTTGGCACACAGCTGCATTTTTAAGCTTTTCCAGTATCAAACCTCACTCAGACACAGAAGCATCATGTCCAAAGTGTTCCTGCAGTGCGGAACTGTAGCATTCCAGCTCTGCAAGCTTATGGTGAGCCCTCTGCTCTTCTCTCTGGTAGAGACAGAGCAAACTAACTCTAGTCCAGAGATACGGAAGGCAGCATTCCCATACGGACAGTAAATCACATTACCAGTTGAGTGCCAAGTCCAAAGCAACCTTTCCCCAGTTCATGTCCAGAGAACTCTTGGCAATGTTTGAGACATACATCTCCCACCTCACCCTCCTCAAATGCTGTCTGGAAAAGATTTGCTTCAATTCCTACCTGTGCTTTTACAGCACTACTCCAACTATGTCCAAAATGAGACAGTAGAAAGAGAAGATCCCTCATGCAGAGAGAGCGACTGCCTCACTGGAACGCTGAGAATAGGGATGCTGGGGGGGCTCTGTGCTGCTGCCCACTGCAGGGAAGAGGTGGACCCAAAAGCATGGCTGGGGCAAAATTTCATTCTCTGCCCTTCCCTTCAGGAACCTTGTACCAAAAGCCTGTTCCCTCCCAGTGCACCCCACTTGCCTGACAAGAGCACCAGTGTGTGGGATGGTGACTCCAGCAGGTAGCCCCCAGGCTCTCCTGAACAGCCCAAGGTCCTGCTGTACAGGCTCAGCCACTGGGTGGCCCCAGAGGGAGGCTCAGGGAGCCAGGATGGATCCACAAGACCTCCACCCTGGACAATATATCCAAAGCATTTCAATTCTGTCCCTCCAGTGTATCTGAGCCTCCTGCTTTTTTGCCCTACGGGTATACAAACCACAGAATTAGTTCCTACTGAGGCATTCTTCCCACTCCTGGCACTAAAATATCCACAATGTCCACAGAAATTGTACTGGAACAGACTGTACAAAAACCTTCCCAAATCCTGCGTTTGTACCTCCATCTCCAGGGCAGGACGTTCTGTTTAACAGCTGCCTGAGAAGATCCCCCAATCAAATATACAGCGTGCCAAGAATTGCTGGTGAGTTGATGAGCACCTCACACCAAGAGAACAGGAAAATGTTTTCTATCAAAAATCATCTTATTGGGTGCTTTTAAAGTGGTTTATTCCATGCATCTTGGTACCTGTCAACCAAGATGGCTGGTTGTGAGGGTTCATCAGCCTGATGAAGAGTGAGGCAGTAAATGCTTATTTCCCAACATGGTGTAATCCAAAAATTACAAGCAACAGTCAAGTCTTGCTCTAACACACTGAGACAATTAAGGCAGAATCTTATACGCCAGCACAATAAGCTTCCAACTCTGTTTTGAGGTGAACTTCAATCAGCTGCACAGACCAAAAGACATGGTGCTGCACCCAGTGGAGAAAAGAAAGAGGTTGAGGCTAGAGAAGTGAGTGTACTCACCCATCAATTATTAGCTGATCATAGGGTGCTGGTTTGTCACACACAGGGCACATCCACGTGGGCTTTTTCTCATTCATCTGTAGGTAGAAGACTGCATCAAAGCACTGCAGATGTGCACAGGTCTCTGCCCGGCACGGCACAGACAGCCGCATCTTCACCAGCTGTTGGAGCAAAGAGCAGGAGATCAGCAATGAAACCCACCCAAGCCATCACCAGACAGTTCTCAGTATCAAGCACAAAGGGTTCAGTAGTTTGCAAAGCTGGTCTGGCAACAGAAAAGGGTTTCTTGCCAAAACCAGACTAAACATATTGCAAAGACTCACCGGGCAGATAAGCGAGACACGAACACCTGTAGTGGCAATTTCGCTGTCTGGGTCCAAGCGTAGCTTCTCTTTTACTGCAGGAAGAGTAGAGGGCACAGAATTTAACAGATGCAAACTTAAACCCTTGGAAACAACGTGCAGCACAGGTTGAGCAGCTCATCAACAGCCCTTGGCTGTGCAGGAGGCATCTTCCCCCTGGATGACAACCTCAGAGAAAAGAGACACAGGAGACAGAAAGCTGCTGTGTTGGACTAGGCTTGTGCAACCTGCAGAGCTCAGCACAGGCACTGCTTGGCTAGCTGAAAACTTCTGGGTCAGCCAGGAAGCTCAGGTTTTCCTGCAGACCCTCCTATCCCAATGACACAGCTCTCCTAGCATGTTCTGCCTCTCATCCAGGCAGAGCAAATGAAGGAGACTGGGAGACTGAGTGGACTTCAGTGCTGGGATGAGGCTGCATACTATCTGCTGGCTACATAATTAATGCCCTCTTAGCAACCTTTCTACCTCTTACTTACAAACTCCAGGCTGGGTAAGCAGGGGAAAGCATGCTGCAGATCACCTTTTTTGTGTTAATATTATACCAAGGCAGCCAACTGGGAGTTAACTTTGTTCCCCTTTGGAGGGAACTAAGACACCCACATACCTGGACTTCCCACAGGGAGGGAAAGAGTACAGAGCTCTAGCACATAGCAAGACTTCTGGAAGGATGTCATTTTAGGCTTATCTGTGCATTAGCATAAGCACAATGGATTTTATTCCCTTCTAGAGATCAGTGGCAGTAGGATGGGGTTAACTTCCTGCCCCAGCCCCTTGGAATTCAGAGAAAGACCCCCAAGAAGCGAGCAAACATGGATACAACCAAATCATAGAATCCCAGCTTGGTTTGGGTTGGAAGTGAGCTTAAAGCTCATCCAGTTCCAACCCCTGCCATGGGCAGGGACACCTTCCACTAGAGCAGGTCGCTCCAAGCCCTGTCCAACCTGGCCTTGAGCACTGCCAGGGATGGGGCAGCCACAGCTTCTCTGGGCAACCTGTGCAGGCGCCTCACAGTGAAGAATTTCTTCTTAATATCTAATCTAAGTCTCCCCTCTGTAAGTTTTTAAGCTTTGACAGGAAACCACATCCCATCATTTCCTCATCAAACAAACAAGCCTCCTCTTAGCACTACCAGGCTGCAACTCTTCAATTTACACACTGGCCAGCTCATTTATTCCAGCAGGCTGTTTCACAGGAACCACAAACAGACCCAAAGGTAGCAGAGCAGAGCGCCCAAAGAGCAAGGCAGCCACGCAAAACCAGTCACAAGCACTGAGCCAGCCTATGTTTGGAAAGAATCAGATGTTAGGAAAGGAGGTAGAGAGAATCCTGCCCCCGCTGCTGCATCCTGAAAGGAAAACCCAGAGGAGCTGCAGGCAAATCAAGAGCAGCAGACGTGCAGGTCCCGCATCACGGTGAGGAATCAACACAGAAAATGAGCTTTAAATTGCTGCACAACTCCTGAAGAGCAGCTGCTGCTGCCACCGCTTCTGAGAGGGCCTCTGACACTTCCATCACTATTTTTCTTTGGAGCAAGTCAACCATTTCTTTTGACCTTTTCAGATCATAACAAGATGTCTCCAGACAATGAGGCTACACGCAGCTCTGCTACACGCAGCTCTAATTAGAGAGTGACTTCTCAGATGTGAGAGTCCCACAAGACTACAAGATTTGGTGGGGTTTTCCTCACATTAGGAGACCTTTCATCCAAGCTTTATTTTTTGTCAAGCTCTTTGTGAGAGCATTCTCTGTGCATCAATTACTATGATACATGGGAAGGAGAAATGGGATTTCCTAGGACTTCCTGAGCAGAATCAAGCTGGCTTGACTGCTTTGGGATCCACAGCCATGGACTTAACATCTCTGCTGTCAGACAATGTTTCCTATATACTAAAGTCGACAGAAGCACATGCAGAAGAAGATGAGTCAGCCCCAAGACACAACCAAAGCCAGAGGGCAGCTTCAGTGAGTACTGAGGGCTATTACAAGGAACAAGAGACAGAATTGTTTGCAGAACAGACCTGAGCTATAAAAGCAAAGTTTACAGCTACTTGTTCTTGCCAGTTTCAGATGTCCAAACAACTGCCAAGCAGTAACAGGCCAAAGGAACTGAAACAAGATGTTTCTATCTGGTCAGCAAATGCAACTTGTCTCTGCCCCACAGTCCAGCCAAAGCTGTTAGTTATCTAATGCAGCAGGACCAGGGGCGCACACTTGTTACTGATTGTAAAGCTGCTTTCAAGCCTCTGTCTGCCACACTCAGAGAGGCCATCCTGCAAGTGCCCACTTTAAAGGGAACAGCACATACTACTGAGCCTGGTTTCAAGAAGTGTCAGAAGAAAATGAGAGGATCCTCTGCAGTTTAGGACAACTCAGAAGCCAGCCTCTGCTCAGTGCCTTGGGCTTTGGAGGATGGTAGGTATTTAACACATGGAAATGTTAGTTTCTTATATCTTAAGTGCTCACTGTCAGAGTGGTTGAACATGATCAAAACTGTCACAGGCACTGTTTGGTGTGGCACATGGGTATAGAAACATTCAGCATCTACTGCAAAAATGCTGCACTGCACATGAAGATCAAAAGCCTGGCTGAAGCAGCAATGTGTGCCACAACGTGCATTAGGTGTCTGAAGACTGGACATGCCCAAAATCATCTCCTGCCCAATGAATTAATGTTTATCTTCAAGATTATGTTTCTTATTCTCAGGAAGAGTTGTCTATGATCTGAAGAGGATGTTTCAAAGACCATCACGATCCAGAACTAAATAGTAAAAACGCTCTCATTGGTACCATAAAGTAACTAGAACGTCTCCAGACCCCCATGAGCTGCAAGTCAGATTCTACCTTAGGAAGATAATTTTCCCTCATTTTCAGTCATGTTTTGCATTTGCCTCATACCACAACGATTTACCTGGGTGGTTTAGGATAAGCATCTCTCGGGATCATCTCTTCTCTGAAGCTCTCAAGGCATATGAAAGTGCTGGTGGTGAAATTCCACTGCCAGCCCCCAGGATTCACAGGGGCTTGGGGCAGCAGGCTTTCACCAGGATTCCTTGCTCCAGAAACCTCCTCTGGAAATAGTGTGGGTCAAGGCTGAGGTGCTGTGGTAGCATTTGTCAGCTCATAATTGCTCAGGTGAAGGCGTGAAGCCACTCGTGTCATGAGGACACAGGCTCTCAGCAGCACTCACCACGATACAACCTGAAGACAAATTCTAAATACAGCTCCAGTGATTCAGAGCTTCTGCGGAGCCATGAGCTGCAGGAGCACTGTGCTCACACACAGATCTGGGGTGATTTCATGTGACTGACATACAGCTTAGCAAGCTGCTCAACTCAAAAGTGTTTTAGACAACTGGAGGAAAGAAACTGTAGAAAACTTGGCAGCTGTTCCCAAGCAGGTTTCTAGCAGGTTTCCTGGCTGCCAGGAGTGCTGCAGTGTGACAGGCAGCCAGCTGAGCCCTCATGCCACCTCAGAGCAGTCATACTCACCAAGGGCTTTGCAGAGCTCTGGGTGTTTGATCCCGATGGTTTTCAACCTCTGCAGCAGCTCTGCTGAGGTCATCTGCCGCACCAAGTACAGCCCCACAGAATAGCTCTAATGAGACAAGGAGAGAAAGAGTGAGTGAGGCTGCCCTCCTGCACTGGGAAGTTCTGTGTCACCTCCTTCCACACGTACCTTCCCGTAATTCCCCCAGGTAACGGTGATGCGGTTGGTGGCTGCAGACAAGTACATGAGATGGGTGAGGTTGATAGGACGACAGGGCCTTTTAGGTTCCACTCCAGGCTTGTTTGATGGATAGTAGCCCTAAGGCAGAAAGATTAAATATATACATAGACACACACACATTTCTTTTTTTACTCAAGATGCTTCTGTATGGATCCATCTATTCACCAGCATCACTAAATTCTACTCACCGACACTTTTCAAGGAAGAGGGTAGAAGGGAACTGAACAATCAGACCAAGCACAAAGGACAGAGTCTTTTTGCAAGAGCAGTTTATTAACACCACATCTAATTAAGCAGTGCACTCTTATACTCTGGCTTCTTGTCTGCATTCACCAGTAAAGCAATTTCCTTCTAAATGACACGAGTCCTTCCACAGTTGCAGTGTCACAGCTCTCAGCTGAGCTGACTTACCGGCACTGAGCAGTAGCTGTGGTTCACTTTCACGGCGATGTTTGGGGGGTACTGATCCTCCTGAGGAGAACTAGTGTCTGTGTAACAGATTCTGGAAAGAAACAACACGTCTCTCAATATCCCTACACTGTTTGCATGTTCCTCTGCACATCGCCACACCAACCCATGCTCCCTCATCTGGCCAAAGCAAAGCCAATTCCACTCGGCTCTCCCAGATCGGATGCAGGCTTCGTACCTGGGTAGCAAACCCTTGGACACTGCTGGTTTCTACCACAGCACTGACTCAAGCAGTACATGTAGGAAGTGGTTAGAAAGGAGAGTTTAAGAAGCTTGTGTTAGGCATGTGAACAAGCAACTTAAAATAAGTTGTCTTTGTAGCTACTAAAGCCACACTGAAAGTTCCTGTCTTTAGGCAGTGCATTCTCTCCCCCCTGGTCTGCATCTCATGTTAAATCAGCCCCATGCTCAGACATACCTTAGGACAACCTGAACTGATTTCACACCAGGTTGCAGCTCCCTAGTAAATTAGAGAAGGAACAGAAACTTTAGATTCATTATGTAAAGAGCCAAAACCCCCCAAAGCCCCCAAAATAAAACAACACCCACAAAAAAACAGAACAACCAAATTCAGCTGTCGCTTCTGCCAGACTCAAGAGTTTTAGGCTGTTGGGGTTTTTTTATAGGCCTTTAAAGAATTACTTTACAGAATTAATTTAAATAGTATAATTCCCCTGCAAATAACAGTGTTTCTGTAATGATTTTTTTTTTCCCTTAATGCACAATCCTGCAGCCTATTTCTGGGTTTTCAAACCTGGAATGGTGTCGGGTAAAAGCCATCAATTTGCCTGGCATCCTTTTGGTGATTTGGAAGCATTTACACAGCTAGGATTTAAGGTCAGGACTACCTGAGTGTTCTTTCAAGACTCTCTTTGTTCAATTATTCAGCTAAAGCTGCTCATGCAAACAAAGGAACCAGTGGCACAAGCAGAACAACCTCAATATCACTGAATTCAGTGGTGCTGATCATAACAGGATTTCAGCTGGTACCAGGAAAGCAAAAGACCCCAGAACAAGGATATTTTATCAGATCTTTGTACACAGGTGAAACCATACACTCATTTCTGCCAGGACACAAAGCATAAGATCCCCAAATGAGTCTTGAGTTGCCTCTGACAGCATTTCACATTCCAACTCAGAGTTTTAATATGAATGTTTAGACATTGGGGGTGGAAGGGATGGAACCTCCATTCAGCTGACAGACAGGAGCTGACAGGGCACTTTTAGAGCTGGGGGGCACACATGTGGATACCACCCACAAGCCGGGGAAGACGATGCTGAGTGGTCATCTGAGACAAGCAAAGACTCACTGAAAGCCCTTCTGTGAAATATGTGTCACTGGCTCTAAGTTTTCTCACAAATCTGAATATATGGAGAAAACAGCACCAAGCTATGCCAAAAGGGTGTAGTCTTTTATCACCCTTAAAGACTTCTGTGGTTTATCATTTCCCTTCTGTCAAGTCTCCAAGCAGCTTCCCCTGCACTGCTTCTGTTGACCTACTGGATCGCAACGATAATCAAGCACTGAATAGTCAAGAAACATCACATTTCACCAACTCCATGATAACAGTGTGATTTTACTGTGAAGAAAAATATTTAAGGGTTTTCTGCTTAGTTTTGAGGACCTCTTTTGTGTCATTGTCCTCTCCCCACACCAAGGGCCAGGGGACAGGTCAGGGAAAGAGGAAGCCTCACTGCCTGCACTGACATCTCTGGAGTGCTTTATTGTTTGAATCAAAAGTTGTACAGTGACAGAGGTCAGAGTAAATCCTAACCGGTGCAAGATGTTTTCTTACACAGTTACTATAGCAGCCTTTACAACAAGGAAGCTTTCTTTCAGGGGCACTATTACATGGGTAGCTTTTGAACATTTGATGCAAAGAAAAATGTGCAAATACTCACAACACAAGCTCAGCAGACAACCTGGGTCACCAACCATTTCATAGCACTTTTCCTGCCCAAATGTACTATTCAAAGGCAAGATTAGAGGAGCAAAAGTGAAACGTCAGGACCTAGATGGCTGAAATTGGACCTCCCACCTCCCCCAAAGCTATTTGCTTTACATGAGAAGCAGCCTGTCTGCTCATGTCCTCAAACAAACTGTGTTTCCTTGCACAGAACAAAAGCTTCCACAAAGAGAACACAGTGGAATCACACAGCAATGTTTTCCTGCGCTGTTAATACCCAACGAGAAGTACCTGGAATTTCTGATCAACTCCACTTGTCTCGGTGTTAATGCAAAAATACATGGACTTTCCTGAAGCTTCTCATTATTCTGTGGAACTGGAGAAGAAAAAAAGAGACTGTACATCAAACTGATAACATCCAGCTCTTCCCACACTGTGAAGCACACTTATGTTCTGAGCTATGTTTATTCCCAAGTCTTGTTTTCTCCCATAGAGCTGAACGCTGATCATTGTGCATTTTGGTAACTCTATCACTTATTATACCTTTGCTCATTCATTCCTTGCCTGTTTTGCCACTTTGCACATTAACACATGGTAGATCTGGAGCTGCTTTTTCTTCATTTTTCCTCCCCTCAAATAATCCATGAGCACAAACCATGAGCGGCACCACTAGAGCTCAAAGCCGCAAAAGAAGAGACCTATGCATGACATGAAAACATGAACTCACCAGACTGATTCTGGAAAAGAAAGGAAACAGCAACAAAAATAGCAACAAGATCAGCTTAGTATTACAAAAAGCATCAAAAAATGGTTGTAAGAGAAAAAACATGACTTAAACGCACAACTTTCAGCGTGTGTTTGCAGTAGGGTGTTAAGCAGTCACTTTTGGACATGCTCCTCTGAGAACCCGGTGTTAACTGTAGCCCTTCAGCCATTGATGATTTTAAGATCAAATGAATTTAATGTGGTTACAATGAAGCTTGAGGTGCGCAAAACTCATGTAACAACTTTAACTTAGTACCTTGTATTCAATTTAGACACATTTAGTTAAATTCTCGGAGCATGTTTCCAGCTGAAGTCAGGCCCCGAGCGGGTGAAAGTCACAGGGTAAACACAACCAATGGGAAGTGATAAAACAGCTTTTTTTTTATCTTTTTAACAAGAATTGGGTGTTTTTCTTTGCATCACCTCAACTGTGAGTTTATTCAAGGCTAATATACCAGAATTTGTGAAGTATGGAAATGCACTTTACTGTGTATAAGTCAGATGAGATGAAGGAAGGATAAAACCTCAGCGGCTCTAAGATCTCAGAGGACACGGTGACAAAATCATCCACTGACTACAGACACCTCCCCTTGGTAATTCAGCTTTAAACTGACAAAAGGGCTTTCAGAACAAAAACTAAGCTATTGTTATGGACTTTCAATTTAATTCCAGTTTCTATCAAAATGTCATCTTGACCAAAACAGCAGCGAGGAGTAAAGCATTTCACAAGGACTCTCTTTTTAATGTTGTTGCTTAAATAACTGCCTATGTACACGCTCTTCTCTGTTCAGCTACACAAAGAGAAAGCAAACCTGATTAGAAAAACTGTGAAGCTGTTTGTGGTTTATTTTGCATCTCTATCAGCTCACTCTTCCTTTATGAAAACAGCACCAACGGGAACCAGAGGGGGATGCTGATGGAAGTCAAAACCCATGAATTATCCAACACATTCACTGTCACCTCTCCAGCAAAGTTGTCCAGCATCAAAACTAGCCCACTCCTGAATTGCAAACCAGGCAATTTGGTCACTATTGTGATGCATCAAATAGAATCCCAGACTGGTTTGGGTTGGAAAGGACCCGTGGCAGTGGCTGGAGCTGGACGAGCTTTAAGCTCCCTTCCAACTCAAATCAGGCTGGGATTCTGTAAATTGACTGTACAGCACCTTTTATAGTTGTAAGCTGGTGAAGGACTCATTTAACACATGGTCATCAGCATGAGCATGTGCTTTGGCTGGGATTTGCTGGAGCTCTCTTATGGCAGCGGTGTTTGCCCCTGCAGCAGGGGAAGACAGTTGCCTTTGCCACAAAATCAGTGGCCCTGTTTATAGCAGCTGAAGTCCAGCTTCAGAGGAGGAGGGGTGGGGAGCTGAAGCATCAGTTTAGGACTTAGACATGAGAGAAGAGCAACATCACTGCAGGTATTATCAGAGGGAGAAACCCAAACAAGGCTGTGTACAGAGACAGCAGCAGGACCCTGCAGACTACATGGCCTTGTGCTCCTGCAGCTGCACCCCAAGGTCTTCTCTGGCATGCCTCCAGGAGAAGAGCAGAAGCCTCAGTATCTACAGTGAACACGGGCTGTCGCAACTCATGTGCAGAACAAAAACCCCTTTCAGAAGCCCTCACAGCATGCTGTGACTGTCAAAAACTCTGTTCACACTGCTTCAGCCCAAAAAGGTGCCGGAGCACACGTACACTTATCAGCGAGGTGCTCAGACACCAGGGAGCTCACACAAACACTCCCCTTGTCAGCTACTTAACATACAGCGCAGGAGGGATGTGAGGATTCATTCCCTCTAAGAAGGTATCTGATCAATCTTCATTTTAAGCCTTATCCACCCCAGAGAATTTCAGCGATTTCAGTAAATTAGAACAAATTCTTTCATGTCGGAGCCCTCAGACCTGACCAGAAAGCTGCAGCAGAAGCTGTTTCATGTAGATAACTCAGATGCTAAACTCAATGTTTCCACTGACTGAAACTACGTCTGCAGTTACCAAATATGAGGTATTAGCTGGCTTGCAATGGACCTAATTTATCTGCTTTTAGCTGAAGCCACCGTCGTCTACAAGTCTAATAGTAATTTGATAGTTCTTTAGGGAACCTGCTCTGCCTACAGGCCAAATCAGGCATCGCCCACCTCACCTTTCATCTCAAGGCAATCATCTTGGAAAGGCAAGAGAGCTTTGTCGTTATGAAAGATGTTTCTAACTGAAGTCTAGAACATATAAATTAAGCTTCCCCTACTCCCACCATGGTTATCTGCTTAAAATAGCTCTTTTTGTGGCCTAGGGTACTACAACAGCAGCTGGGTGTCTCCAAGTGGATCTGAAATCTTAAATCTCTTTCAGATACTTCCACGTTACGAGTTTCTGAGGTTGACAAGGAGCTTATGCTTGGTCCAGACACAGAACAGGAAACCTGGGCAATGAAGCATGAACTGCTGCAGCTTCCATATGGAAAAATGCTTCATTTTCCTCAGAGTACTTTGTTTTATCACCCTTTCACACCAAGCAGAGCCCCCCACAAGCATAACTCCTCATGTAGAAGTTATTCCAGCAGCTGGCTGTTACAGGTAGCTTCTTCATTCCGTTGGCTCTGGCAAAAGGAATTGCAGGTCACCAGGCAGGGAAAATTAAACAAGCGTCTGGAAGATGCTGTTAGGTTCTGAACATTGACTGGGACAAAGACTGAAGCTCTGCTTATGCCCAGCTCCTCACCAGCAATCCCCCACCGTTACACAGAAACCACTCTCATCAGAAGGGAAAATCAGTCAAATGTGCTTCAGGGAACAAGCTGACCCGAGGGAGGTGTCAGCTACTCAATATAATGAGACCTTGCTTCTGATCTGATGCAGAAGATTTAATGTCAATGTTTAACAAAATCTGTTAATCACAGTAAGCACATTCAGGCTCTTCTCCTGCCTCTGGATGGTTCTACCTCTTGAGAATCTGTTTTCCTTCCAAACACTACATTTGTGTTTCTGACTAACAAATATCACCCCATATTTAAGGCTGAACTAACTCCTTCCCCAAAGAGCATTTAAACTATTTTAGCAACCATCCCTCAACTCTTTTATCAGTCACAGCATTAACGTATTTAAAGCTACCAAACGAAGATGAAAACTACACAGAGTCTGATGAACAGAGATGAAAACTACCTAAATCTGATGACTTGGTCCTTCTTTTGTACCTGCACAACCACATCTTCATCTATCTTTTCTTTCCCTCCAATCCAAATGCACATCAAGCCTCTTTTTTAGCAAAGACAGAGCAGCTTCCCAAGTGCCAGCTTCATTTAGAAGTGAAGCCTGGTATCACCACATGGGCTGTATGAGATGCTGAGGTGCAACTGACAATGATACTTCTCCACATACACTGCCTTTGCTACAAGAACATTCTATGGAACATTGGTGACAATTCTCTTTGTTTCTCAGAACTAAAATAATGAAAAATCAGTCTCCTGGCCCCAGGGTGGGTAAAAAAGCACTTCTTCTGGTTCTCCTAGCTCAAAATACACAGCATCAGACACAAATAGCTACAACAAGCACAAAATGAGTCAGAAATACCCTTCTCTGTGCGTGCCACCTTCTTTCATCCATAGGAGGCTTTAGGTCAGGTATTTTAAGCAGTGGAAAACAGCATGAGTGTAGCATGTGCCAGCAGACTGGCTTAGCACAGGTGTGATACCAACATGGAATGATTTTCATCAATCCACTGCCCTGTTACAGAGGTGGAATACAGATTCTGATTCACAGGGAAAGACTGCACCATGCAACACAGCAGCATTTGAAACGAAGGCTGAGAAAGCTACAGCCAAACAAGACAGGATTGCAAATTACATCTCAAAGCAACCACAGACCTGTTCTAAGGCAAGGGGGGGAAAAACAGACAGAAATATTCTCTGAGTTTGAGGGGGGAGTGCAGAGAGAGGAGGGCATCCACTACCCTGTTAATCACCCTTTCCTCTTGCCACAGATCCTTGACAACACTGTCACCTTTCTGACACTTAATCCAGAATCACTTTTCTCTCCCAGACCGAGCCCAACGTGAATGCAGCAGCTTGTTGAAAACTCACTTAATTCTGTTGGCTTCAACAGCTCATCCAGGGTCGTGTAGAAGGGAAGTTTCACCAGGCGAACTTCTGGCTTTGCAACTTTGGGTGGCAACCTCCCCAGTCCATTAAGGTATTTCCCATAGAGAGCAGGATAGTCAATGTTAGTGGTGGGGATAGTAGTCCGGGGAATGGTGCTCCCACGGTCGTAGTTGGTGTGTATGGAGAGTGCCTCAGCGGAGCGGTGCTGCTGGGGCTGGGGCTGAGCAGCTTCAGAGCTCCTCTTGCTATAGCGAGTCTCATAGAGCTCCTTAATTTTCTTGAAAACCTCAGGGCTGCAGTCAAATTGCACCAATTGCAATGCTCTGGTGACTAGTTCATGTTTAAGTCCGCTTTTACTCCTGCCAACGAAACCCAGCAACATCTGAAGATCTGAGACTCGGAAACTCATCACCATGTTCTAGGGGAGAAAAAAAAGCAAAAACATCCTTACAGTTACAAGAATGCAAAGTGTCAGTTCTCATTACATTCTACAAATAGAAGCCAAAATACTACAAAACTCCCTCACAAGGCACTAAGCCTTCTGTTCAGATCAGCTCTTGTTCACCTGAGTATCATCTCGTTTCTTAGGTGCTTCTTTGAGTAAAGTGAATATAGAGGAGACCATCAACTGAAATACCAGCAAGAATCAGAGAGATGCCACAACAGTCAACCAATTACTCAAAAATCATTTGTGATAAATGCTACAGATAAATCCTCAAGGTGGGTCAACTGGAAGCAGGAGTGAGCACAAAGGAAAACACCTCAAAGAGCAGTCCCCACACATTGAAACAGCAACTTAACTCCTTGGGCATGGAAGCTCCAAGCATCCAGACTTCCCAGGCACCTTCAGGTAAGAGCTACATTAAAAACTGTATCTAAACTGATATTAATGGAAGGCAAAGGAAGAAAATGAATGTGAAGTGGATGGCAGGTGACATTTAAGCGAGCTTGAGCTGCAAGTCCTTTTGTCCTGTATTTCAGTTCACCCACACGTTACCTGTATGGGCAAAACCCCTTCAGAATCATTCCTACAGGATCTTTGGAAAAAAATCACATATTTTAGAGCATGGAAAGCTATTAGAAGACTATTAAAGAGAGCAGCATGTTCCCATGAGAACAATGCCTCCAAACCCTATTTGGGTGCTTTGCCAAGCACTCCCCCATGGCCACAGCCAGCTGCCTCCGCTGTTGCACCGAGATGAATCGATTGCAGTGCTTTGATAAGCAGTAAAAAACAACCTGTCTCCAAAACTTTACTCTGTTGCTCCTGTGGAAACTCAGGTGCAGGGTCACAGGTGACTTTATCAGGTAATTTTCCATCAGGGTAAGAAGCAGGAATTATTTGTGCTAGAGCCCGCTCATGCTGATGTTTCAGTTCTCTCTTCTGCCAAAGCAGCTTTATGAATGCACAAGACAAGCTTATCAAGTACATGCTTTTGAAAACACAAGCTGCCCTAAAAATATATTTGATAGGTATCCATGTGGATTCACTCGATATCCTCCCTGGTTTGTGGGAAGGATGGGAATTCAAGAAGAAACCCCAGCTGTCTTGCGGTAAAAAACTAAAATCAAAGCAGAAGCAGAGATCCAGCCTATGCTCCTCTCTTGTTTGGGGATTAAAGTTAAAAAAGCATGTCTAAAAATCAGATTTCTGTGGAAGTTAATAGCAGCCTTGTAATTTTCTGGATTAAAACAGAAACAAAGGGTTTTGATGGGTTTTTTTGGGTTTAAATTTTAACTTAAGAAAGCTACTACTGACTCCAGCAACATTGAACAGCCGCTTCTTTCACATGTGTGGGAATTAGACTACAGGGAAAATGCCATTTTATTTTCTCCTTTCTCATGAAATCTGTCATTTAATCTGGAAGCCCAAAAGATGCTACAAAAACGTCACTGCCTGTAGTTAAAATCTTTGGCAGTCATGATGTGTCCCAAAATACCTTTGATGAGAGGGTTTTTTTCCCCTCTCAGACAACTTTAAAGAGGAAAGAAAGGATTTTTAAATGACAGAGAGTCAGGATTCAAGAGATCTGGATCATCCTGCTGCTTCGCCACATCCCACCTGAGTGTTCTTGGGAGAAACCTAGTTTCTGTGTCTCAGTTTTCTTCAGCTACAAAATGGAGTGTGTTGTCCTCTCTGAGGCACTTTGAGGCTAAACAGTGCATTTGCAAAGGTAAATACACTAAAGCAGCACCAGGGAAGCCACAGAAGCACAGCAGACAGGTATTCCCACACTCATGCTCCTATTCCACTGGGCACTTGGGACTGTTGGTGCGTAAAGGGGAGTTTCAAGCTGATGGTCTTCTGCAGTTTCCATTTTGAAGGATTTAAGAGCCAGAAGGATGACCAGATTTGAGCAGTAATCAAAGGGACTTCAAATAAAAACTGTTACTAAGACTTGGACCTGCACGATAGCATGAGTAAGAGACATCCCACTAACTACCGAGATCCTTAATGGTAAAGCCTATTCCTTCCCCCAGGAATTCTTGCATGTGAGTGGCACAGAGCCCATTAAACACCCGCTACGGGAACAATCATAACACCCTGGAAGCACATTCCCTTCTCTGCAGCATTGGGCACAGTTCACCATACTGAGAGTGGCCAAGAGCAGGGAGAAGACAATGGCTCCTAAAACAAGCCTCTCCAAATCTTATTCCCACAGGCATCTGATCACATCCTCACTGATGGGCTGATCCTGCAGGTGTGAAACACTTTCTACCTGCTGCTATTGCTCTGTAAGCACCCTCAGCACCAGCTTTCCTGCCAGGCTGTGGGGTGAAGCCCACTCCAGTGCCATCAAGAGGACATGGACAAGTCCTGGCTCCTGGAGAGGGACCCCGAGGGAAAAGGAGAAACACATGGCAGAGCGTGGTACCCCACAGGGCCTGGGGAGGGGGGTTGCACAGGACACGCGGAAGCACAGCACAACTTCAGGCCGTCTGCAGTGAAGACGCTTCCCTTCACCCCATGGCCAAAGGGGCCTCAGGGGCCGCCCCCACCACGCAGCGCTCCACTTCGGCCTGGGGCACTGCTCGCCCCACCGCCATCCCCCTCGAGGCCGTTGCAACAGCTCCCGAGCGCTCCATCCGCGGGGCCCGGCTGGACAGCTCCGCACCCCGCCCCCGAACCGGCCGCAGGGAGCCCGGGGCAGGCCACGGTGAGGCGGCGGAGCACAGGGCACGCCTGGCCTAGGGGAGAAAGCGCGGTGGCAACCAGGTACTACACCAGTTGGTGTATCACGGTATCAAATAACTTTTAGGAATATTTCTACATCCACCTTATAGGG
>JANHGB010027393.1:0-22702 GCA_026283785.1 Coracopsis vasa | reverse complement strand
GTCAATTTTTGCCTTAGGGTACTCTCCCATTTCTCATATCCATACTCACAATGATAAACTGGCAATTCTGGAGTTCTTATGTACCAATAGGTGAAACACTCGTTGTTCCTTGGAAAGACCAAAAAGACATCAAGTGAACCTCCTGCCTTGCTGCCTTCTCACTTGGATTCAGGAGCAACAACAGGGATTTGGCTAACACAGAAATTTTACCCAATACCAAGCAATGTATGCCCAAAATCTCTTACCTATCAGGAAGTCAGGGGCTCTGGTGAGGCATTTTGGGACCAGGGCTGCAGCAGCATGGTTGGTTCACAGACATTTAATTGCAGTCTGTGTTACGTTCCAGGTGTCTCCTACACAGTCAACACGTCTAATGGGGTGCAGAAAGGGAGCAGTGGCACACCAGCCTTCCGTCTCACTCCTGGTCCAGGACACAGTTTTCCTATTAGAGCCCATAACAATTGCCTTTTGTCCTCATCTTTGGATTCAAGCATGTATTTTACTTGTGATAAATCTTTGTTTAGAGCTTAAAGGATCTAGGAATTCACAAGCTTTAGCTTGAAGCCTCTAATATTTGTTTTAACTGATATTGCCAGTTGCGCTGGCACCCCAGTATGAACCGTGAGCCTAAAATACTATAAACAAAGGTGTAATGTGAAAGTCATGCTGTAAATATGTTGAATTACCCCATTTGTATAGGGCAAAAGTATTAGTTTACACAACTAATTCATGCCACCAGCCCCTCAAACTCACATAAGTTGCAATTAGACCTCAATTAATAGCCTTGGGAATCTCTGCTGCAGTCACGTCCTATGGTTGCGCTGCGCATGACTTCTCTTTAAGAACTGGAGTTTAGAAGGGTTAATGTTCTCAGGAGGTTTAGCATTGGTTTTAGGGCTTGCACTGCCTGATCCTAACTCTTGGAAAATGTACTCGGAGGGGGTTAATGGAGATGAGGGAACACAGCTACTGGGTGTCCCCAGATACTATCCTGTTGTATGCAATGCGGAGACTTCTGCAAGCATCGCTCCCCTTTGGTCAGGAAAGGCTCAGGGCATTCAGTTGCTTGCACTATAATGTTTCTTTTTGTCCCAAACTATTTACTCTCAAAGAGCTGAAAGAGCCCTATTGTCAGTTTGGAGAAGGCCCAGAGATGGTTGGCAAATAGGTTTGCTGTCTTATATCATTGGGCTGGTGATTAGGAAAGAGAGAGATTCACCTTGCCAATGTGAATCAAAGCCATAGCTGTGTCCAGTCTAATCCACTCATTAAGACTTCCTCTGTTGATGCAGGAAGACCAGTGCCTGTGGAGAGTGAATCACCCCAGTTCCCCTAAGCATGGACCCAAGGGCTGTTTCTCTTGTAGATGTCTCTCCATGGAGTGTCAAGGACATGTCTGGCAAAGCCACCCACCTTTTAGCTGTCACTTCTTGGATGAGGTGCATCTCACCAGGCTGGAACGTGCTACTGTTCCTTTTTAGCTCCCTGTAGAGACTACCAAAGGATGCATCAAAAAGGTCTTTAACATCCAGCTTGGTGGAAGCTTCAGTATAGAGAGGGCCAAAGATTTAACTGTGTCAAAAGGACTTCAGGTTAAGAATCTGCAGCATTGCTCAAGTGAAAATGTCACTGACAGAACAGAACATAGATCTGGTAAGGAAACCGAAATATGCTCTGTTTTGGAGGTGTTTCATGGTGGTTAGGAGAAGGTCAGTGTGAAATGCTACACAGGAAATGTCTTTGGAGGGGCGTTTTGAGTCCTATCTAGACCCATAACTCAGTGAATGTGCTGGTGTTTCGGGTACAGAAACAATCCATCCATCACAACACGACTTCCACCGTGTTTTTTCCATGGTTGCCTTTTTTTGCTCTGGTTATTCTTCCGCACCCAAAGATTGTAAAATTAGCCCCACGAAGTGCAAGTCTGCAAAACCGGCCATCACACAGGGAGCCCCATGAGACACAAAACCCCAAACGACACACTGCAAACAAATCACAAAGGGTTCCTTCAAAAATGTCTGCTAAACTATAATTACAGTAAGTTAGGGGAACACTTCAAACCATAATATATTCTAAGGCAACTTGCAAACAGAGCACTTTCAGATTCCTTTTTATTTCCTCAGTAGTTAGTATTTGCTGGGCTGTTTTGCATTCTGAGGAGCATTTATTGCTGCCAGGCAAACCAAACCCTTAAGCGCTTTAAATTAACGTCCTGATCCTATCAAGGCCAGCTTCCCAAATATATATAAGGGGTTAGCATCACTGTGTCGCTCCAGCGGGATCTCCGTTCCTCTCCTGCAGAAGAGCTTCCCCTAAACGTCCATATTCCACCTCCAAGTAAGCCACGATGAGCAGACAGGCGCCTACAGTGAGATCTGTCCTGGGACGAAGAGGCTTTAGCTCGGCTTCGGAGATCTGTGGTCGCAGCTATGCTGCCTCTGCCTGCCAGCCTGTGCGCTGCGGGGCTGGTGCCTACAGCAGCAGGAGCGTCTGCAACCTCGGTGGAAACAGGAGAATTTCCTATGTGAATGGGGGCTGTGGAAATGGATGCTTTGGAGAGTTCGGCTTCGGAGGTGTAGGCTACGGTAGTGTTGGAGGAAGGGGTGGTCTCTGTGGCCCCAGGGGATATAGCATTGTGAGAGGGTACCCCGATCGCAAGGCGGAGGGTATCCAAGGTATCTGCATCGATGAGCGGCTTCTGAAGCCCCTCTGCGTTGGTGTGGACCCACTGGAACATGAAATACGCTGCCAGGAGAAGGAACAGATCAAGACCCTCAACACTCAATTTGCCTGCTTCATCGACAAGGTGAGTGCAAACCTGCTCGTGCCTTGAATCACTGAGCTGGGTCCATGCAAGGGTCCAGATTCCCATAGTTGTGTTGGTTCAGATTGAGATCCTCAGTGCTGGGGAAGGGCTCATTTCAGCCACACACCGATCCTGGTATTTGATGGTGTTTGTATTGTGGCCATGGGAGCACTGGACTTTCTTGCAGGTGTCTCCTCTCTGGACAGCCTCAGTTCAAGGCTGGATTTCCCCATTGCAGCCTTGTTCTAGCTCAGCGAGGAGTTACAGCCCTGATGAGCTCATCTTTCTGCCCTGTATCAGCCCCTTTTCTCCCTTTGTCTTTAAATGTAGGACTGTTTCCAAAGCATTCCTGAAGTCAAAGGAGGTTAATCTTGTTTCAGGCACCTAAACCTTAGATACCGAAGACTGAGCTGTCACCTTAGGGTGCCTTTGGAGAAAACTAAACCAGGTCTCACCTGCTGAGGACTCAATTTCATCCTAAAATACAAGAGGCACCACTTAGAGGAGCTTTATTAGTTCATTAGTGAGAAAGGCAGATTTAGACATAGGGCTTTTAGCTTTCTAAATAATGTAGACATGGGATTTAGATTTCTAAATAAAAGCAGATTATTTAATCATTATCCTGGCATCTCACCTCTCGCTTTCCCAAAATCCTACTCTTACACCCTGAGTGAGAGTAGACATTAAACTATAGCTGCCGAGTTACTGCATTAATCTCTTGATTTGAAGAATTGCTGGGTTTTGGCCTGCAGGTCCGGTTCCTGGAGCAGCAAAACAAAGTGCTGGAGACCAAGTGGGGCCTCCTGCAGCAATACGTCCTGCCAAAGAAAGGGAAAAACCTGGAGCTCTACTTTGAGAATTACATCTGCGACCTAAGGAAGCGCCTGGACTGCTTGCTCTGTGAGAAGCAAAAGCTGGGAAGTGAAGAATGTGCCACAAGCCAGCTGGTGGAGGAGTTCAAGTGCAAGTAAGGACCTCCAGGTCTCCTCTTGCTGTTGGCATTCACTTCTGGTCTGGGTCATCTCAGGCAACATCTCCCAGACATGTGGCACATCCCCTTTGGGGATGTCACATTCTTCTGTCTCGCTTGCAAACTCTTTGCATTGTTAATGTGGCTCATGAAGGAGCTTCTGATCTTGGGATGCTCTAATGTTTGGTTTCCAGACACTGATCTTACAGTGCTTGATAGCAGCCTCTGAGCAAGTGGAGGTCGTTATTGATACCTGATGGTTAATGTCAGTGTGTCTGATAATACTGTTTGCCTTTTTTCTTCTCCTTTTTCAACAGATATGAAGAGGAAATCAACAGGCGCACGACTGTGGAGAATGAGTTTGTGGCACTCAAAAAGGTGAGAAGCTCAAAATGCACGAATCATCATGTCTGAAATTTGTTTATTTGGTGAAAATCTTGGCCAAAACGATGCATTATTAGCAAATGCCTGGCAAAAGTGTTATAATGAGCAGAAGGAGGAATCCTGTAAAGAGGCACAGGGTCAAACCAAGAGACAAATGCAACTGGAAAGCAAAAGCACTGTATCCTCAAAGCTCACATCAGCAGCACTGCAGCAGTAGTTTTGTTCTCCCAAGCACAATGGGAAGGTGCATTTGTGGAAGAGGTCATGCTGGGATACCCGGTGTCTAAGACACTGGTTATTTTCTGGCTGTCTCTTGATTTCCTTTATACTTTGACATCAGAAAAGCAGAAATCATTTGGCCAATATTAAGAAACGATGTTTAAACTCTCATCAGTCAATTCTGAGCTTGTAGCCACCTCCTCACTAATAAATAAACAAATCCCTGTAAGTCGTGTTGGAATGGGTTTGTTTTCCTTGAGGAGACACCAGAGCATCCTGACTCACCCTCTCACACCTTTCTGCTCTTGAAACCTTGTTGAAACACGTTTCTGTTTTGTTGGTGCTGTCTCTGCTTTCTGTGTGTTTCTCCACTGTTTGCAGTGAGATAGATAGGGCTGGACCGTGTCTCCTCTCTTTCAGGATGCAGACTGCATCTTTCTGAACAAGGAAGAGCTGGAGGTGAAGGTGGATCTGTTAAGAAGGCAGCTGGAGTTGTTGAAATGCGTGTTTGAGGAGGTGAGTTCTCTCTGGTCCACCCCACAGCTTTGGTGGTGCTGTCTCATGCTTCAAGTACTCCAAATTTGTACTGGCCATGTCTCATCCCAAGCCCTGAATACTTGAAAGCAAGGAAGTACAAGGTTGATATAACATTAACATTATGATGCTGGAAATAGGGTGGTTCCCCCTTTCCCTGGGTATGAATTGTCCCTGTCCTAACTCTACCCTTGAGAACAGAGATGAGTCTGTCTAGTTACTCCGGATTGCAGTTGTCTGATTAGAGCTCAAGAAACTCCCAGCTTAATCCTGTCATTAACATCAGTAAAGAAGCTGAAGATGACAGGATACCAAGGGTTAAGTCACTTGAATTCCTTGCCCTTTATGTGGACAGGATTGCTGCAGGTCAGCATGCAGGTCAGCAGTTGACATGTGGCAACCCATCCAGCAGGGAGGATTTTCTACTGAGACAACCTGAGGGCCATTTCTTGGCATGTTCCATCCATCAACGTGGCTCTTTCTCCCTGCCCTTCCTTCTCTACACAGTCTGAGCATTGCTAACACCTGACTAAGCCATTCCCCAACCTGTAGGAACGAGCTCAGGTAGATCGGCAGCTATGCGACACTTCTGTCATCGTGAAAATGGACAACAACCGAGACCTGGACATGGAAAGCATCATCAAGAACGTTGAATGCTGGTACCAAGAAATAGCTCAGAAGAGCAAAGAAGAAGTTGATGCTTTCTACCAAACCAGGGTGAGTAAGAAGCAACTTGGGGTCTCCCTGGCAACTTAAGAGGTCAGAACTGGTGATTGTCTTGTTTCTTGGTTCCAGTTTCAGGAGCTTCAGGACAAGAGAGGCAAGTACTGCGACGACCTGCAGAGCAATAAGTGTGAGATTTCAGAGCTAACCCGCATGATACAGAAGCTGCAGTGTGAACTGGAGAACGTGAAGAAGCAGGTAGGAGAGGTCCAGAATGATGATTCCAGAAAGGGCAATGTCTCAGAGGACAACTAACTTATAGGGGAAGATTGGCCTTTAGTAGACTTAAGACCTGCTCTAGGTTGCAGTTGGAAAGTGTATAGTTGAAAAGTGAATAGTGAGAAGGGACACCGGTGGGTTTTCCCTCTGTTTGCAGTTGGAAAAGTGGATTAAAAACTAGAATATCCAAGAATTGGGACACAAAGCCTTGAAATCTGTTATCTTCCCCTCTGACAGGTCTCCTGCCTGCAAACCTCCATCTGTGATGTTGAGCAGCGTGGGGATTGTGCCCTCAAAGATGCTCGGGAGAAGCACGTTGAGCTGCAGAATGCCCTTCAGAAGGCCAAGGATGAGCTTGCTTGCATGCTGCGGGATTACCAGGAGCTGCTGAATGTCAAGCTGGCCTTGGATATTGAGATTGCAACGTATAAGACTCTATTGGAAGGTGAAGAGAGCAGGTGAGTGACAGAGACCTTGTCCCTTTCCTCCTGTATTCCAGAGGCCAGAATGATTCCAGCTCCCAAGTGGATTTTGCAGCTCCAGGATCCTCCCAGGCTCACAGAAAATGGGGCTGGAGAAATAGCTGGAGGCCATAGAGGCCACCCTTGTGCCAGGAAAAACAGTGCCTGTCCTAAGGATAGTCAAACGTGTTTCAACATGGGATGAAGTGGGCTGGGTGTATGGCTGGAAGTTATGAGTAACGTCAGGTTTCCAGATGTGCATGCAACTGGTTAATAGGATAACGTGTGTTTCTCTTCTCTCCCCTAACAGGATATGTGTGGGGAACCCGGTGAGCGTGTGTAAGTAACCTGGAGATTTCCAGCCATGAGGGTTTCCCATGTTAGTTTATGGAGTTTTATACCCATCTGCCCCAGATCCCTCTGCCTCCCTTTTCCATCTCAGCCCAGGCTGATGCTGAAAGTTTAGATGCAGAAATCTCAAATACCTCTGAATTTACAAAAAATCAGCCTTTGGAAGGAGGGGGGAAGGTGGAATCCACGACCCTTTTTCTACCCTTGGAGGCAACAGCAAGCTGTCCTGGTGAATTCACCAGGCACTGATGTGCATAGAACATGGGAAAGAACATGGCACCAGCCAGATGAGCAACGTGGGAACTGGGAGGATGTGTGAGGGGATGTGTTGGGACACGGGGAAGGAGCTGGAAGGAGCAGGGGCTCAGGTATGTTGGACAAATCCAGAGGGGATGTGTTGGGACACGGGGAAGGAGCTGGAAGGAGCAGGGGCTCAGGTACGTTGGACAAACCCAGAGCAGATCAGGTTTGGTTGGTTCCGTCACTCGTGAAGCAGCATGCCTTGTGAGGATTCCAGTTTTCCTCCCTAAATAACCCCTCCCATGGGCTGTCTTGCAGCTGTGGTCAGCAGCGGCTACAACATCCCTGACGACTGTGGGATGCTGGCTGCAAACGCGGCTGCGTGTGGCTACGGCTCCTTGGGAAGACGATCCGGACGACACAGCTCCCAGAACGGAGGATTCAGCTCCCGGAGCGCTGGGATCCACCCTAAGAGAGTCATCAGCTCGGTGGCCAAGCAGTGTGTCCCAGAGGTGTATTGCCAAGCTGGAGCTGTCAACTGCAAGAATGGGGGATTCAGCTCCCGAAGTGGGGGTTATCCAGCCCGCACCGTCATCAGCACAGGGAATGGGGGCTTGAATGCTCGCATGGGGCAGTGCCAAGCTGGTGGGGTGGTCAGCTTTGGAAACCAGGGCTGCGTTGTCAGGCAGCTGGGGGGCTCTCCCGTCGTCGTTGCGAGCAGCCCTGAGGTTGTGGGGTGCAACAACGGCGTTGTAGGCAACTACGCGGTTGTCAGAGACCCCTGTGTTGTGCCATAGGGAAATCGGCTGGGAGGTGGCAGAGCCACGTTGGAGAGCAGCACTCAGAGGTGCTGAGATGATGCAGGGTGGTTTCTCTGCCCGACAGCAGCGACGTTTGTCACCCAGTCCTTTCCTACATTCATTAGTATTAGATCTATGCCCCACCAAGTGATGTGCTCAGTCCCCAGCCCCAAAGACACATCTAGAAAGCTTCTCCAGCAGGTGCTCAGCACAGTGTTATTGCTCTGAGTTTATACTGTCTAGAGGACCACAGCTTTAAGGGTTTGCTTCTTGCGCTGCCTTCCCTCTCTGGCTTTCCCCATAATGAGCAGATTCATTGATGATTTTCTTCCTCCCAAGACATCTCTTTTCCTTCGAGCTCCTGCCAAAGCATTTCAGAGAAGAGAGTGATGATTTAGCTTTACCGGGAGGTGCTGCAAAGAGCACGCTCCCCTTTTCGCTTCTGTCGAAGAAGAAAACCCTGAGCTGCAAATCTGAGCTTAAATTTGAATCAAGGTAATTTCAGCTTTCAAAGCACCCGCTCGTCACGCTGCAGCCATAGGCTTTGTGTGGGATCTGCTTACAGATGAACCCGTAGTGCCTTCATGTGCTCCTGCATGCTCGGGGTGGCTGGTTCAGAGTGTGCTGATGTTTAGAAGAGCTCACCCCCCATCCCTACCCCCAGAATTCCAAGGGAAGTTATTGGTGCATACATCTTCCGAGTTGACGTCTCGTACTCACACCAACAGGGTTTCTTTCACTGACTGCTCAGACTTCCCAGCTTTTCACTGCGCCTTCAATAAACTGCATTGAAAGTATGCTTTGTCTTGGAATTTTTCCCTAGATGGAATTTAAAGGAATTATAAAACAGGTGAAGAAGAAGAGTCTGAGGGTGGGAAGAAAGAACCAAACAGATCTTTGATTCCTTTAGCCAGTTTGGAGCATGGTGGGACTCAGGAATGCCCTGTGATGTTATTTTGGTTTAGTTACCACCTTATATCACATCACCTATGAGCTGTTTTATAGCCTAAGGAACAACTGATGCCAAAGAGTGACAGAAACCTCCAAAATCATTCTGAGCACTGTAAGATGTCCTCTATCACAGGTTTGCCAGCCTGTAGCTTCATTCACCGCTGATCCTTCCATGCCACAGCAGTTGAATAGATATATATTTTTATATATATAATATAATATTATCTATGTAATATATATTATATATTATATTAGATATATTATATATATTTATATATATTTTTATATATTTATATATCTTATATATATAAAAAGATGCCAATGTTGACCTGGGCTCAACAGGGCTGTACTCTCCAAGAGTCATACGTACTTCAGACATAAACCCTTTGCTTCAGTGACATTAGGGCTAACAAAGTATGATGCTTACCTTGTATGACTTAGAAGGCAATGGGACAAGTTATGAGACCTACAGGCCATACCAGGGTTGCATTGACTTTGTCTCAGTTTTGAAGTCTCCCATGTAGGGCTCCACATGTGAACTGCTGGCTGGGGGCTCATTTCATGGAAAGAAACCAACATTTCCATGGGCTGATTCATCTGACCAAACGCAGGTGCCTCATTTAGCATGAAACACATCAAGCTTTAGACTCCACTGACGGCATCAATTAGGTCTCTCCTGGCTCTGCAGGCAGCCTGGGGCAGGGGCATTAGTGCAAATGGAGACATCACCATGCAAGACGCCTGCATGTACTCAGACGAATACACCCTGCCCGTCATCCACTGGATTCACAGACACTATTATCACAGTGAATTTCCTCCTGTCTCCAGCACATGAAGAATTACAGGCCACATGGCACTACTAATCTACCTGCTCTCACAGGGCAAAAGTCTAATTGCAACCTAAAAAAGGTGAATATTAAAGACTGAGGCAGGGAAGAAGATAAGCACCTTTGGGGAAGGGCAGGAGATGTCATTCCTATGCTAAGAGTAGGAGCTGTTTCATCTAGCTTTGACCATCTGCATGTCACACTGTGGTTATGGGAGGTGGCTAGTGCTCCACCTGAGCCCCTCTCTCAAATGAGGAAACCCAGTTCTGCAGTTTATACAGCTTCTAAGTGGCTGTAATTAGATGAGATGGAGCCCACCTCAGTGGGTAACTTTGCATCTCAGCTTAATGCATTCACCACTTGCAAACGTGATTTGGAAAGAAGGGAGGCTCAATGCTTAGAGTCCCTGCTGAGACATTAGGCAGCTCCAGTGAATTCCCTCAATGTCACCAATTCCCTGCGTGGTTTCAGGATGTCACTCTTGGCCACAGCCAGGCAGTGAGCACAGGAACCACCATGGTTCCAAGTTTGGGTCTTCCTTGTGGCTATGAGGAGGCATGGAAGTCCCTTTGTAATCCATACCCAGAACTTGGCTTGGCTTTGTATCAGGGGCCATTTTTCATTGGGTTTTGCTGTTGCTAAAAGAGACAGGAGGTGGAGAAAGAGGAGGTGGAGAAAGCCACAGCTTTGGGACCTGGGGTTAGTCCTCACCAGCCACTGTTGGTTGACTCAACCAGTTGGTCTTGCCCTTGCTTGCTTTCCCTCCATGGCCTGGTGAAACAGGAACTGGCTTTGCATGGCATTCCGAGCCTCAAAGGGGTGACAGCCCAGAAAGCCACAGGTTTTCCAGAGCTTTCCCTTCCTGACCATTAAAGTCGGGACACCCAATTGTCCCCAGATAAGAGAAGACACAAGCTTGGGCTGTCGGCTGCAGTGCCTCATCCTCTTGCTCCAGGGGTGAACTGCAGGCTGGAGTCTAAAATAGCTTCCTAACATTAGTATGGGTGACTTCTCCCATCCCAACTGAGGAAGCAGGAGGTGGCTGCCTAATTTCAGTGGGAGAATGATTACCTTTTACTGGACTGAATAATAGAGGGAGGAAAGGAAGATGATATCACCTCTTCCAAACCAAGGGCAGCTCCTTTTCTCCTCATTTTGAGCCAACGTCTGAATGCTCTTAGCTATGTTAGCAAATCAAAGAGGAAAATGAAGGCTGCATTTATTTGTTCTCTATGGCAATAGCTTTTATCACAGGACCCCTGTCCCAAAGGGAAAAGGTTCATCCCAAAGAGCTTTCAAACTTGTGTCACAAGCTTGGGAACGTTTCCTTGGAAGTGATTGCTATCTTTCCTTCCTTTTTTCCTTCCTTTTCCTCCTTTCCTTTTAGTAAATCTTGAAGGTTTATCCTATGAAATGATCTTGTTTTGACGTTTTGGATGACCAATACCAGGGCAATGGTTGGACTTGATGATCTTAGAAGTCTTTTCCAACCTAGCTGATTCCATGATGCGAATACAACACTCCAAGCCAAAGCCTGCCATGGTCAACGAGATGAAGATGGAAGTGGGAAGAAGCAAAGCCATCTAGACTAAGTGCATGGTCTAGGCCTCCTCCATCACCCATGGGGATAGATAGGCAAATCAGAGGGTGCTCCCTCCAAAAACCAAGTATGTGTTGGATGTGTTGCTAAAAGAGCAGTATGAAGACAGGGTGGCTCTACAACCTCCTGTCAATATATCATCACCCTTTATAATCAGCACTTTCCATTTCAAGCATCCTGTCCAGGGTGGAACTCCGCTGCCATAAATTCACCTTCAAAACCCCAAAGCCTTATCCCACTGACCCACTCACCCTGAACTTAATTTAGAGAGCAGAAAGGGTGACTCACTTTCTCCTAAAGGATCTCTCTGCACTAAATACACCAGGACAAGAAAGTGGGAAGAGGAGGAAGAGATGGGATTCTTACAGGAAGAGAAAATAACCACCAAGTCAGTCACCTCCACAGCGTGTCCCTGCAGTACAAGGCAGAAGAATGGGCTCAATTGCAGCAATCAGCTGAAAGAACACACTTCACAGTAAATATCTGAGGTGGTGATTACCCCAAATGGAACACATTAAACAAGGGAATGCTCCCAGAGCCAAGATTGTCATTTAGGCTTTTTCACCTGCTCGTTATTCCCTCTGTGTGTGTGATAGTTACTATGATGTTTATTCATGTCAAAAGCAGATACCATTTGCTACCAGCCGAACAAAACCATTCAGGCTCAAAAGGCATTTAGCTCATCCACTATGCCCAATATAAGGGGTACTTTCAAAGTTTGCCACTAGACGGGCTCTTTGTCTTATTGCTCTGCCTCTTTCTTTATAATTTGAGGCATCCCTGTCCATGCAGGGGGTTGGAACTAAATGATGTTAAGGTCCTTTCCAAAGCAAAGTATTCTATGATTTACCTGGAATGAGCAAAAGATGCTGGACCTCTGCAGTCTAGCGTTGGACAACGGGTCTCTGAAGCCTTTTTAGCTCAGAAGCAGCAGGAAAGCATCAGCCTTTGAATCAGTAGCAACACCAAGAAATCTGAACAACTCTGCTGGAACAAGAGCCCTCTTTGGTCTCTGTGCAGGACTATGGAGACCTTGGTGGTGGACCACACATAGGACAAGATGTGGAAGTACGTGCCATAGTTTTGGCTTTAAAGACCTTGGAGATTGCAGGCACCTGGGTGAGTGCAGAAGGTTTGGAGTTTACAGCAGCAGAGGGATGGATCACAGTGATGGTGATGCTGGTCCCACTCATTCTGCAAGATGGAAAGAGCCAAAGCATCAAAAGAGATGAATGCTCCCAGCAAAGGTACAGTTCTGGGCCTGAATCATCTGGGACTATGAAATATGTAGATAAGGAATTCCCAGGAGGAAATCTGCCTGCTTTGCTGATAAGGTAGGAGCAGGAATTTTGCCTTGTTCTGTGGTGAATTCCTTATAGAGCCAAACTGGGAAGTCCCCAACCACATCAGAAAGAGGTGTTTGGGAATATCAACTTGGCTTCTTATCCTAGGTGTTCACAAGAAAGTTTCAATAGCTCAGAATTCCCTGGAGGACGATAGTTGCATTTCTGTACCCTTATGAAGTGGGAATCATTATCAGGGATCATTTGCCTTTTCCCCCCCCATCTTTTCCTTCAGCTCTCTAATTTTCAAGCTATGCATCCCTGAAAGCACAGTGGGTTTATTTCCCCTTCTGACCCCCATTCAAACGAGATGATCTTGCTCTCCTCCTGATGCTTTCCCTTCTGCTCTTTAATGAACACGCCATTTAGTAGATTTGTTACTAATTACTACTACTTCTATCACACAGAGGAGGCCACCAAATGGGGTGTTTTGTAGCTATACAGGTGGAAAATGATGTATTCTCATGTGATGCTGCACTTTCAGCCCTGCGTCTGCAGCCTGAGGAAGCAGGCAGACACTTTGCAGGGCAGGTGGGAAGAAGCGATACCCAAGGAGCTGCCACAAAGCAGATTGTGGATAAATACAGGTAAGAAATTAGCCAGTAATTAGCTCCTCCTGTGGATGCTCATTCCTTGCAGCCAGACAGCTCCACAATCCACATATTCAAAAGACAGCTGTTTCCTATGATGTGGTCAATATTACTAATGGGAGGGAGGGGGAAGGATTAAGTCAGGGATCTCACCTGAAAAAGGATGGATCAGGGTAGGAGCAAGATACTCTGGGCTTATGGTCCAGGCTCAGTGTGTGGATGGAGGATTCTCTACCTCCTTGGGTACAAGCAATATCACGCTGCACTTTTCTCACCTCTGCTTAATACAACTTCTTTCCTTCTTAGGTGATTTTAATGCAAACCCCAGTTTTCTTTGGATGCTTCAATTCAGGGGCACTAGAACAAAGTGAATGTTGGATCTTCCTGTTTGGTGGCCAAATCAAACATCTGGGTGGATTCTGACCTGGTTTTTCCTAAGCATTTCTGGGGGTTCAAGGTTTCTCTTCCAAACCAATAAAACCTTTCCAGGATCTCTGCTCTCTCCAGAACTCTCTTTTCCCATTGAGATTGAACTCTATTTTCTCCCAAGAGATTGAACTCTGTTTTCTCCCAAGAGATTGAACTCTCTTTTCCCACTTTTTCTAGGCTTGTGCCATTGAAGTGGCTCAAGGAAACTCCTAACCACATTCAACAGGACCTGTGAGTCTGCTAAGAAGAAATGAAGGGAACCCAGCCCTACACCAGCCATGCAAACCAACTGGCTAGTTGGGTGCGAACTGCTCCGTGTCTGCATGAGGCTGATCCTGTCCCGAGGAGCTGGATGGTGCCACGACAGAGCCATGGGGCAGGGTGGATTTGTTGAGGCAGGAGCTGGAATTGCTGAGCTGTGTGTTTGAAGAGGTAGCAATTCCTCCCTTTCTGTCCATAGGGAAATGCAGGTTATGGGTTTTTTCCTGGAAACACCCTCATCTTTAGCATCTTTAGCTCGTCATTAGCACAGCCCGGTTTAGTGTAGAGAGCTGGATTTTGGAGCTACTTATCCAGCATATTGACCAATAGTTCTTATGTGCTAGTGGCATAAGGGAACAAAACCCCCACTAATATTCTTCCTGGTTCAGGTGCTACCTACATAGGGAATCCTCTCTCTATAGCCAATGCTCTCTGGCCACAGTCCAGCTCCCTAGGTGGATTTATCCTTTTCCAGGATTAAAAGAGGCTGGGTGTATTCCTCAGGGATGAATCACTCCAGGTCAGGTTGTAGCTGCAGGATGAAGACTCACATTATACAATTAGCTCTGCATTTCCCCAGAAGTGATGCAAATGAGGGGGAATCGCTCCAGACCACAGCTTTTTGCAACCTTTAGGACAAGCTTTGCAACACCTCCATCATGGTGAATGTGGGCAACTGGGAATGGGGCATCACCAGAGACCCTGGCACCGAACAAAGCTCAGGGTGGAGCAGACATCGAGGCTCTGTACCATAAATGAAGGACCCTCAGCTACTGAATTCCATTGCACAAGAGCAAGTGCCAGCTCTGCAGGAGCCCAGATGCTGACCTCTGTATTAATATTGACAGTGTATTAAACAGGACCTCGACCAGCTGTCTAAAAATGGGCTATTTTGAGCAACATAAATTATTATGTGATGGAAGCAGGAAAATGGAAGGGAAAAGCATAAAATCCTTTAACCTTTAGGATGCTCCTTCAGTTCTGGGGTCAAGGAAAGAGGATTCAGTGTAAATGGAAGAGGATTCAGTGTAAATGGAAGAGGATTCAGTGTAAATGAAAGAGGATTCAGTGTAAATGGAAGAGGATTCAGTGCAAATGGAAGAGGATTCAGTGCAAATGGAAGAGGATTCAGTGTAAATGAAAGAGGATTCAGTGCAAATGAAAGAGGATTCAGTGTAAATGAAAGAGGACTCAGTGTAACTGAGAAACAGGGTCTGAACCCTCAGCATCTGAGACCTCCGCCTTTAGAGGTGAGACCATGAGCTTGCCCCACAGTGCTCTGCTTGTGACAGTGATGAAGGGTTTGGTTGGGAAGGAGGTGCTAAACCTGTGCAGAGCAACAGGCAATTATGCCAAACCCAGTAGCAATCTCACAAGCAAGAGGTTCTCTTTATCATCTACTCTTGGAGTAACTTGAAAGAAGTCACTCAAAGGGGGATGACGTTTTGGGGACAGTGAGCCTTGGGTGTTTGTCAGCCCTTGATTGAAATGAGGACAATGAAGCCACAGTTGTCATGCTCAGTAATTAAAGGGAAAGTAAAGCCACCTTTGACAGGTAGCCTGTCTGCAGACGGGTATTTGTGATGCTGAGCAGCGTGGTGATGGTGTTTGCAAGAATGCCTGGGAGGAAAACCACGGAATGCTCCCTATGTGAAGCCAAGGAGGAGCTGGGAGGCTGAGCATGCAATTATTGGGATGTCTTGAACACCAAGCTGCCTTTTGGTCACTGAGATTTCCACATGCAAGCCATTTCTGGATGGAGAACAGGAGAGGCAGGTGCTTAACACTCCCTGGTATCACACGCAGCGCCCAGCAGGTGGATTACCCCATAGGATATTGAAGGAGAAAAAGCAACCACATAATAACAAGAACAAAGAGAATAACGAGGCAAAACACTGATTGCTTCAAGAAATTACATTGGAGTTCCCCAGATGAATCTGCTCAGCGTGTGCATCCCCACTGAGCAGAGGAGGAAGATGGGTGCCTGATTCACTCGGGATCACCCGGGTGTGGAGTTGAGAGTAGCTGTTAAATGAAGTCGTGAGTGTCAAAGATCCCATTTCCTTCTGAAAGTTGCAGATTTCCCTAATAACATATTTCCTTTAATCCTCCAATGGAGCATGGCCAGGGAGTCCTGTTGGACAGCTATGAGGAGTGTCTGATTCACTGGAAGCTTTTCTCTTTTCCATTTCTCCATGTTGTTCCTGGATTTCTTTCCCAGTTACTCAGTGCTGGGCTTTCTTGTAGCGCAGGTTCCCAAGACCAGTGCGATGGATGGTGATAGGGGTTCAGTTGGATTTCAAACTGTGTGGCCACATCTGTGGGTATGGGAGAAAGAGTTTCCTAAAACAGAAGATTTAGGTCAAGAAGTGAAGGAATCCACCTCAGAATCACAATGGAAGGAAAGCATGACTGCATCTCTGAAGGCATATTGGTCTTGCACACTGGAGGACATGGCTGTGACAGAGAGGCATTTAGCCTTGGAGAAGGGGTTACCAGTCCAGAGACACCATTACCGCTGCTTGCCTTTATCTCCCTGAATGTGTGGTTTGGTAGCAATTCAGAGTTAATGTCTGGAAATGGAGGTCACAACCCTATGGGCTTGATGGGTTGGGGAAATAAAGGCTATGGTGCCCCATGTTCATCTGACTGCCCTCCAGAGCAGATAACACCAGGGCTTTAGGTAACTTTGGGGCAGGTGTTTCTGAGGATTAGGGCTGTGATGAATAAAAGTTGGTTATAAATTCCTCCAGGACAAATACTGCTCTTTATCTCCAGTTAACCCAGTAGAGACAGCCATAATGCAGAGCTTATGCACCAAGCTGCCACCTCTGGGGTGATACATGGCAAGTCTTTCGTGTGTCGGTGGTAAAATGAATCACAAAATCGACTCCAACCATTCATTAGGATAATATGTACGTCCTCTAGAAGCTGTACCTTCTGGAATCTCCTTAATCTGAGTGTCCCTTTAGAAAGCTTAATGAATAGGTGCTCATAACCACAGCATTGTTACCTCTCCTGGTTGTATTTGCCCTTCTATTTTGCTGAGGCTGGTAACAGTGCACAGATACCACCTCTACTCTTGGATCATGCCCCCGTAGCCCTGCAAAGCTCATCTTTGGGCTCTCCTGCACTGATGACTGTAGAAAACAAACTTCTGCTTAATGATACCAAGCTCTCATTGACTATTCATTGAGCCCATGCCCCTCGCTTCAACTTGGTGACTGGTTTTTGGGTAACTGAATCCAGATAAGAGGACTCCCACACTAGAAGTGTTCTTACTCCTTTATGTTGTCTCACCTGCCAGGTCATTTTTACAAGGCCAGTGATAGGGTTTGCTCTCTACTGAGCATTCCTCCTTGTTCCTCTGCGGAGCAATGCTTTTTAATTCAACACAGCACGCAGAGATTGTGTTGCTGATAAAAGCTCTGTGTTCGCTGCTCTGCTGCCAATGAACTGCACACGAGGTTTGTGCATTGCCTCCACTTCATTCTCTTTTAGTTTTTAAGAAGCCTGTTTGCAAGTTTGCAAAATTAACTGCATTACATTAACCACAGACACTGAACAGCTGCTTTCTATGGTCATTATTATATATAGTCATAAGCAGACACAGACAGAGATTTACAAACCTATCGATGGGAACTAGTTGAAATTCAGTGGCTGAATTTCCCTCCTCCCACACTCTCTCTGCTCACTCTGCTGCTGGAGGGTATCTCTGGTTGGCTTAGTGCATGAAGGAACACGCTCTCTGGTTAAAAACATCTGTACCATAGGAGAGAAGAGACAACTGTCCCGTGAAACAGGAGGGCAGAGCTTGCAGCCTCAAGATCCAACGTGGTTCTCATGGCTGCTTTTTACAAGGGTTGCTCCCCTTTCCCTAGAAAAACCCTTCCAGTGCAAACCTCATGCCCTGGGTGGCAATTCCCAGTGCTTAGTCCTGGCTGTTCTGCTTTCATCGTGGCACTGTCATACCAATTCCACCCCATTACTCAGAGCCCTAATAGTCCATCAGGCCCCGAGTATTAGCACAAAGTTGGTCAGATGATGCAAAAGTGCTTTACAAATTCCTATGCAAACGAGGAACTTCACAAAGGGAGGGGGTGGACACTCGAGGTGTTTGGTGCCAAACATATTTGTGTCTTGCAAAGTAAGAGGATAAATCAGAACTATGAATATACCAGAATATGACGAAGTTGCCCTGAATGAAGCACCTGGATTTGCTGTCAGGGCTCCAAGAGTGGAGCAGGCACCACAGGGCAGGGCAGACACCCAGCTCTGGCCAGTAGGTAGCTCTCCGTGTTCCTTGCATGAGACATCACCTTTGGAGTGATGCTCTCCTCTGCTTAGCTTACTACCATGGTACTCCAACATCGTCCCATCAACGCTGGTGACCTGACTGACACTGGTCACCCACAGTTCGTTATGGTCCAGCAGGAAGCCTGCAGAAGGAGGGTAAAGGCTTTGGCAAGGTCTTAACCTAGCAGCATTGCAAATGCAAATGGTACATATGGGAAGTGACCACTGGTGCTGTAGGAACATCCTGGAAGGAACCTCAGGAATTATCTTGTCCATCTTCTTGCCCCAAAGCAGCATAACTGGCCAGGGACAAGTCAGACCGAGGGTGAACAGCTACTGTGGAGCAAGGTTACTGGGAAGAAATCAGTGTGCCCAGTGGTGATGGAAAATGCCCAGACCATCATCTCTACCCTGATCTCCACAAATCCACCATCTGCTTTGATGTGGGAGCGGAATCAAGCTGCAGTTAAGAGACTGGGAACAGCCACCTTTGGAGGGGTGGACCCAAGAAACCAGAGGGAGATGTCCCAGGGGCCTCATTAGCCATTTCAATGGTGACTTCATGGTCCCTTTCACAAGGAGCCACAGAAACTGCCCAGCCTGCAGGGAAGGAGGCAGAGCCCAGCACAGCCAAGCCCTCACAATCCCATGTTCTCAGGAGAGGGTCTTAAACAGCGGTTTTCCAACTGGGAGAAAGCAGACAGGGATCACTGGGTTGTTACAGCTGGAATCATAACAAGAGGTTGGAAAACCCCCCTGGGCTTTCCCTATCTGCATGGATGGATTAACAGGTCCCAATTTGGGAAGGTGCTTAAGCAGAATTAATTTAGCCTAATGCAGCTGGGTACATGTAAATCTCAAAGGCATGAGTCTCATGGAAGCCACCACAGTTCAAGGCGTATTTAGGGCCAAGGACCTCAGGGGTTTCCCCAGTAAATCTGTGTTAAGTTGCTTCTTTAAAGCTTTAATGAATCCTGTCAGCCTGAAAACAGCGGTTCCATCTCCTCCTTGTACAGAGGAAGGTTAGAGCCTTTCTGGGCTCTTCAAACACTATCTGACCTGCAATCAGGCAGGACAAAGCACGGAGACATGAAGTGCATGTGTGTGGCCGATGAAATAGAAGCGATTGCAATCCTCCTCTTCAGAACACCAAATCACATCAGAGTGCTTCCTCCTTTGAAGCTGATGTAACCAGTGCTCAGGGCTTCCAGCATGTGACTGTGAACCGGCTTTGTGAAAGCTCAGCACATGGAAACCACAAGCGCTGCCCTGAACTGTCTCCCTCTGATGTGCAAGGCTGGGCACCTGGGAGAAGCCACTTCTTAGGGATGCGAGGAGGAGCCAAAGGTTGAAGCACAGGTTTCAATCCTCAGGGAAAGAGCCTGATGGAATGTCATCCAGAAGAAGGGCTCGCGGGGCTCTCAGCTGGTGGAGGAACGTGGACAATTCTCCCACAAGAGGCATTTTTCCTGCTTTCCAACAAGACGGGATGCTTGGAGGGTCTACAGCCCTCAAATGGAATGCGCGTCACCCATGCAGCTCAAGGCACCCTATGGTGGGTGGTCATCCTCCTCCTATGGAGGATAGGAGGGACCTGTCCCAAACCGGATCCAGATTCTCACAGCTGGAAAAACCAGCATGTCACCAGCCTCAGGGATGAAGGGCCGCGTCTTTCCTGCCATGAAAAGGAGCTGAGTCTGTCCCTGTGCTCCTGCTGGATACCAGAGCTCGGAGCAGTGGCTGCTCCCGGTCACCATCACCGATGCCTCATCTCTGCCCCACCACAACCGCACCAAGCCAGCAGAAAGCAGCACCACAGCCACTTGTGCTGGTGATGGGGCAGCCTGGCCTCTCCCTGCTTTACAGCATGCCCATGGTTATGCTCACCTGAAAGAGTTCATTGACGTCACGTTGTGCAGACCTACCTAAGGCGAAGTGATGCTTCAGCCCTACTGCCAAGCAATACTCCAGGTTTGGCTACAGACCACACACCCAATTGTCCTCCACAGCATTTGCACCAACATTTCAGCACAAAGTAAAGTACATTTCCATCAGTTTTCCCCCTTTCACTTACTAACATGAGGTCCTGTTGCTTGGATTACCTTGAGCAGAACATGAAGGACGCAGTGCCCAAAAGCTTGTCTGCTTTCTCCAACTATCTAAATCTCCCAAACGAAAGTACATCTCATTGCAAGATGTGCATCCTAATATACCCACACCAATGCAGCTACAACGGAACTACTGCATGATTAGAATTGCAGAAAGTATTTTATAGTTCATTTAAACCTATTATGAGACCTGTACTCCAAAAATGAGGAAGATCTTCACCTGGAGAGACTCCAAAACTATTCTAACTCATCCCGATTCCTTTGCATCATTTTTAATTCAAGACAATGCATTTCAAGCTTACAATAGCATTGACTAGGAATCTTCCCAGAACCAGTTCATTTTGCCCCAGCAAAGATGCATAGACTTCTTCGGGCGAGCTATGCAATCACTTGTGATTCTGTGATTAGACCTCTTTGCTACGGCAAAAAAGGGACTTTGTTTCCAAGCAGATCCAATGCAAAAAAGGGACTTTATTTGTTTCCAAGCAAATTCAAGGCAAAAAAGGGACTTTATTTGTTTCCAAGCAAATTCAAACCTCTTTTTAAGAATTTTTAATTAAGACGGGCCGGTACCTTCTCATTACCAGCCATTACCAGAACCATTTCATGTCAAAGAGGTGTGTCACAGGAATACAAGGAAAAAGGTTCACTCTGGCTAACATTTCTCAACCTGTCCATAACACTTCACTTGGTTGCCTCTCCAGCTATCGTTTGCGTGAATGCACCGTGTGCGCCGGTCCCATCACACCCAGGCACTGAGCACAGTTATCACCTTCCCAGGGCACATAACACAACAATAAATCTCTGCCTGCTGCAAAGTGCTTCCCAGAAATGCCTTATCCTCAACTCTGTCTGTTCTAAGAGGTACATAAGACCCAGCTGGACCAGTGCCTCAACTTCATGAGCCCCCCCATGACTGAACTCATCCTCAGATCGAACTCATGCTCCATTGATACGGACACCACCATCCCCATCCCATCCCACACACAGCAGACACCAAGGAGAGCCCTACCCATGAGAGGAAGAAACAAATGCTTACGAGAATGCTCCCGATAGCTTGTGCTTGGGCAGATATTCCTTCCTCCTCCCCTATCGCCATCAGTCCTTGCTCAAGAGCCAGCCCTGAGCTGGCACAGGACCCTGGAAGAGGCGGTATGGCCATGACATTTTGCAGGAGGTCCTGAAACGTAATTAAACGTTGTGGTGAAACCGAACCGTAAACAAGCTATGAATAAAAACCCCTTGACTTATTTTGCTAAACTATAATTACACAATAAGGAAGCAGATTAATTAAGTAAAATATAAGTCCTGAAACTGAAGCTTGCAAGCAAAGCAGTTTATTTTAATTTCCACATTATTTCGTATGAGATAGAAGTGTTTGCTGTGGCTTTAAAATGTTGGAAGCCATTCCTTGCTGCCAGGCAGGCCAAACCCAGTGGATAAATTAAATTTTTGCATCTCAGGCACCTCCTGAAATGTATATAAGGAGAAGGGCTCTGCCTCAGAGGAGGTAAAGGAGATCTCCTTCTTTCACTCCCTGCTCCTCCTGCTCCTCTGCTTTGCCGTTACCGTTCCACCTCCCGTCTCCCCCCAGCCACCATGAGTCGACAGTGCTACACCTCCAGCTCTATCCTGGGAAGACGGGGCTTTTCCTCTGCATCCGCCGTCTGCGGCCTCGGCAGAGCCAACAGCAGCACGGCCTCCGTGTGCCAGCCGGTGGGAAGGAGATGTGGGATCGGGGGCTTCAGCAGCCGCAGCGTCTGTGACCTGGGCAGAGGCCAAAGGATCTCCTTTGGTGGGAGCTGCCGCAGCGGGGTCTACGGTGGTGCCGGCGTCGGACGTTGCAACGTCGCTTACGGCGGAGGCCGCTTTGGCGTGGGCACGGTCGTGGGGTTTGGTAACTGCGGAAGCTACGGGGGCCTGGGCAGCTACAGAGGTCTCGGGGATGGCGTGGCCGTGGGAGGCTACGGCAACGGCATCGGCATCGGCATCGGCGGAGGGAGATCCGAAGGGATTCGGGGAGTCAGCATCCACCCGGAGCTCCTCAAGCCCCTGTGCGTCGGGGTCGATCCTGAGGAGTGCCAAGTGCGGACCCATGAGAAAGAGCAGATCAAGAACCTCAACAACCAGTTCGCCTGCTTCATCGACAAGGTGAGACCCCGCTTCCCTCCACGCAGGCTCCTTGTCTCTAGATGGATGGATTGTCTCTAGAGAGACAACGATGGGAGATACTTCTCCTGGTGCTGTAAACATCTCTGATAGACCGTGGTGGTCCTGATGTGGAGATGGTTTGGATTTAAGCTTTGTACCAAGGCAATCACAGCGGTGGTCACCAATCTGCTAAATTGCTAAATCAGGAGCAGCTTCAGGAATACCATAAATCAAAACCTGTGATTGAACAGATGAAGACGTGGAAAAGTAATAAGGCAAAATAGGAAGATGCATTCCAAATGTATAATTTGACATTGTTATCACACCTCTATAAACTCCAAAGGACTTTTGCATTTTTAAAGTAGTTTGTGCTTCATCAAGGAGATGTAGAAGGAGGGATGTCTAGCCAAAATGAGGAGAAAAGGGTAGATTTCTAGCT
>JANHGB010027392.1:0-13694 GCA_026283785.1 Coracopsis vasa | reverse complement strand
AGTTCTGGTGTCCTCAACATAAAAAGGACATGGAACTGTTGGAACAAGTCCAGAGGAGGCCACGAGGATGATCAGGGTCTGGAGCACCTCCCGTATGAAGACACACTGAGAAAGCTGGGGCTGTTCAGCCTGGACAAGAGGCGGCTGCATGGACACCTCATAGCAGCCTTCCAGTATCTGAAGGGGGGCTATAGGGATGCTGGGGAGGGACTATTCATTAGAGACTGTAGTGATAGGACAAGGGGTAAAGGGTTAAAACTTCAACAGGGGAAGTTTAGGTTAGATATAAGGCGCAAGTTCTTTACTGTGAGGGTGGTAAGGCACTGGAATGGGTTGCCCAAGGAAGTTGTGAATGCTCCATCCCTGGCAACGTTCAAAGCCAGGTCGGACAGAGCCTTGGGTGACATAGTTTGGTGTGAGGTGTCCCTGCCCATGGCAGGGGGTTGGAACCATATGATCTTAAGGTCCTTTCCAACCCAAACCATTCTATGATTCTATAAATATATATATAAAGTATATAAATACAGATTGGTTTAACAGACCTATCGTACTTACTGTGATACTGAATACAAGATCCTCTAAGAAAAACTAAAGGATAGACAGCATGAGAAACACAGAGTACCTCAGGAAAACTTCAGTCTTGAATCAAAGATGAACAAGTTTTAGAAGAAAAACCCAACTCCATTAACAATTAATTTTTTTAAATGTGCAATACCCTTTTTTAACAGCTGGTAATACAGAACACCCTTCTACTAAGCACAAAACAGACTGGTGTCCAAAACAAGTGTACAGAGCTTCAGAGAATACTCAGAGAAGAAGTGTTAGGCAGCATCCAAAGGCCAGAAAAATATCTGCCAAGTACAGGCAGGCCAAAGAGCACACCCTTATCCAGGAGCAGAAACTTCCGACTCCGATGGGACTAAGCCAGTCAATGAGTTTAGATCAGTTCAAGCAGCTGTGCACTTGTAAAGCATTTTACCACTAACTCCTGTACTGCTGCAGAGGGCAGCCACAGCACGTGTTTATAGGGCAGAACTAATTCCTTTTGGCAAGAGCATGCCCCGTTTCAAAGGTCCCAAGGAATACCACTGCTAAAGTGTGAGACGTAATTGTGGCAAGCATAAAATTTCACCCATAGAAGAAGCCAACCCACTCATTTTCCGTTTAATTACTATGCCTCCCTTTGCTCTTGTTAAAGAAAGGAAAAAAAAAAAAAAGACACATGGTAAAACATGAGCCATAAAAACTAAACATACACAGACACACACACAGAGATATTTCCCCTCTCTGCTCGTAGAGGAAATGGCTTACTGAAAGAAAAGATTGCTTTCCTGCATTCAGGCCAAGCAGGATTATAGCAGCTCCTGCTGAGCTAGCACTGCTACAGCTGGACTTTGGTACTAGTTGCCAGTCTGCCTAGTTTAAAGCTAACCCAGGTATAGCTGTACAAGCTGCAGCCTGCAATGCAGCAGCAAACGAACTCAAACCAAAATCCTTTTTCCCTACTTACTGAAAAACGGCAGCTGACAAACTACGGATTTGGCATTCTTTCACATGCAATAAGATTTGCTGCAAGTATCTAAAAATATACTTCATGGCTGACAGCCCAAGGAACCAATCAATGGAAGTTCAAGAGGTGCCTTTTGCAGTCCAGATGTTCTTAAACTGTGCTCCATCGACAGCTTAGTGATGGAGCTTAGTTACACATTATGCTGACTTCTCCCCTTTACTGTACCAGTTTGTGTCCAAAAGATTAAAACTACATCTACAATTCTTAAAATACTTCTCATTTTCTCCTTTTGCTACAGTTAGCATAAAAATATTACAGCAAATCAATGGGATGAGAGGTTGTCCCAGAGACAACTTGGTGTAAAGTACAAATCAAACATGAACCTCTGCAGCAGGATGACCTGAATGAGAGCTCTGAAGGCATGAAAATTACAGGATCCACATGTACATACATACGCTCTAGAGAGTGACTAGAATTCCACAAGGCAAACATGCTTTTCCTAGCCTGACCTATGCACTCTTTCAGTGGATATGGTGTCAAAACTTGTACAAAACTGGGCAAAAGATCTTACTTGCTTATTTAAGGAAAAACCTGGTAGGATTTTCTAGGCAAACGAATTGCAACAGTGAACAGGATACTAGATCTTAATTTATTAAATAGTCATGCCTGAAACACTTTCTCCAACACATCAGTTACAAACAATTAAAAATGCAAAACTATACCTTGGAGAAAAGATGAGAGAACTAGTTTAAACATGCATTTATCCATGCACTAAAACAAATACAAAACTACTATCTCAAAACTGACAAAAATCTAAGCTTGGATATCACACTGTCATATGCCTCGTATAGGGAATGCATATAGTCTAGCTATGGATGTACCCATATCTTCATCCACCTTGTCATTTGCATGTTCAATTAACAATCAGGACCTTGAATGCCATTGCTACCAAACCGCATAATAGGTGAGAATGGGAGCAGCTATGTCCAGCATGCAGGTACAGTAGCTGTTGCTATACATGCCTCTCCTTGTGCAAATCACAAGAATCCTTATAGTTCAGGGAGAAAGGAAGACAATGTTTAGCCTGAGTACTATGTCGCTTCACTGCCTATAGCAGAGAATTAAAAAACAAGTAATGTACCACACCTTTATACATATATTTTATTTTGATCTTGGCTTGCAAGTCCTTTCTTTCTCCATCCCCTGCAAAGGCACATACTTCTCATAGGAGTGCAAATCTGTAAGCATCCCCAGAGCAGCCTCTGAGGCTGCTTTGCTGCACTTCCCAAAAAGCAGCCTTCATTTTGCAAAGTCAGAAGAATCACTGATCCAGCATCTTTGCTACATGTTACAGAGCAGATGATAAAAGCAAAGTTCAAATGTTCAGTGTTCTTCCTTGGAAAAGCGCTCTACCACTTCAGTCTGCTCCATCTTTCCTTCCCTTAACAGGAGAGCTTTTGCCCTTGGTTTCACACCTCTGCTCCAGTCAGAAGGCTTCTTGATGGTAACATAACATGCATTATACTCTGGGATTTTTTTCAAACCTAAACAATCCTAAATAAGCTTCCACCTCTTATTAAAATGCTGGTATGCATTTGGTTTTTTGTACTCAATTTCTGGAGTGAGCAAGAACGTATTTTCACCCAGAGGTTCATGTCTTCTCAGCAAGGGGCAACAGCTTCATGCACAGACCACTGCACCAGCAGTTCAGACAATATTCTGCTAGCAAATTCCTTTACAGACAAGCTATCAAATCAGCCCAACTCATATCAACTCCTGTGAATAAATCTGGGTTCAGGTAAGAAGTGAGAAAGCCATTTCCTTAGTTCACCATTGGTCTGAGAGGCTAATGAGATCGTGGACACTACCTTCTTTATCCCTATTTCTCACCTGTCTTTTGGTGGCTATATACAGCAAGACAGATTCCTTTATGTGTGATAAATGCTACAATCACTGCCATTTCCTTAGGGAAGGCAAAGAGTGCTGATCACAGCTCAAACGGTTATGCAGCTCATACTGAAAATACAACTTCTCTACCGCAAGGCAAACTGATCTTCTGCAGGGTGAACAGTCACAGATATAGAACACATGTTTTGATTAACTGAGTATGCTGCACTTTTTACAAAACCATTACTTGGAGTGGGTTTTATCTCTTTTGTTGTCCTTTAAGGCAATAATTTTATCACCTTATTGCTTTTCTTTTAACCTCCAGCTTGGGAAAAAGAAAATAAGATGCTTGTCTCAAGCAGGATGAATCTAGAGGAAAAAGGTCTGTTCATCATCACCTGTTCCCCAGCCCATCTAAAAGAGAGTACTGAAGCAACTAGCAATTTTACCAAGCTGATAGTTCCCTCCAAGCTTGAGCTTACATAAGCGAGTTCCCAGAGGGACCTGCAAACTTACCTTAGACCATACTTTGACACACTTGCAAAAATTATGAGCTATTGACACTGCAATCAATAATTTCCTATTCCACCTTAGGATCCTAAAGCATAAAAAGCCTAAGTAATTATTCATAAGGTAGAAATATCTTCTCTTCTACAGATAAGTAGAGTACAGTGTGCGACAGAGAAAGACACACCATTTCTCTTGTAACTCCTACTTTCATGCCTTAATCATACACTTGTTCTACTTTACTGTTTACTGTCCTGCCTTTCTGCCCTCTAACAGTTTGGGAACCTTCTAAACTGTTTCATTCTTCAGAGCATTTTCTGTTTGTTTTGGGTTTTAATACAGTCTATGCTTCACCAGTGTGTATGGTCCCAAGTGTTGCTGCAGAGAAACACCCATACAAAATTAAATTCAATAAACCAAAAAAATATCTTAGACACCTTCATAACTGCTAGTAGCATACAGCAAGTAGAAGTGTGACGCATGCAGTAGAATAGGCAGTCTTTGCTGTTGTAAAAGCAGTTACTGAACTCTGTTCTATATATTTCTTACATCAACTGGATAACAGATGATTTAAGATACAAATATTCTGTCATATACTTCAAACCTAGACTCTGAATGCAAACAGTGCCATTATCTCCTTCACAAAGACCAATTATTCAATGAATAATCAAGCTACTATGAAAGTTCTGAAGGCCTATAATATGTTATTTGATAATATGGTGTCTTCTGACCTAGACAGAGCTGCCTACAGCATATAATTAAAGGTTTCAGATACATTATGTTCCTCAGCTGCCAAATATGCTGCCCATGCAGTATGCTTTATATACCCATTGAAACTAACAGGAGAAGTCTGTTGCAGACTGAAGTGCTTTGTTAAATCATTTAAACTAAACCAGCCAGATGTCCTTCTAGGGAAGAAAAGTACCACCACCACTACCTGTTTTGCCTGCAATAACAAATTCTCCATTTTATAATGTAATATTTTGAACTCTGGCCTTCCTTTTTACTTATCTTCATCATACGATAAAACACTGTATTGCTTTAAGATAGCATCATCATCAAGATAAGTATTTCATGACTTTAGACATTATCTGGAGAGCAAGCTCTTGTCCTATACAGCCAACAACAAAAAGTGAACGTTTTAAAGTGATTTTAAAGCCTGTGAAATACGCAGGCACCAGGGCACAAAGTCCTCTCTCTCTTAACAGAGCCAACTGTGCAAGACTTTATTCCCCAGTCAATTTGTCCTATGTACCTTAATCCTTATTTGAAGGTGTGAAGCAGAAGAGAGTTCACACAGGCAGAAGAGAGTTCTCCATCAAGACAGTGCATGAAAGCACTAATTAATAGTGGTTTTAGATGAGGATGTGGATCATTTCTCACTAGAGGACACATTTACTTCATTTAACCCAGTAAATATCAATCAGACACAAGCTGATATCAGTCACCTGGGGACACCGAGAACTAGCCACATTTCCAAATGTGTCAAACAAATAACTCATTAGTCTTTGCTTGCTAGTTCACTGTACCTAGTGCTTTTTGTATTCAGGCTTTCGCAGGCTACCAGCTACTTTGACTACTGTCCTTTCTCCTCCCCTCAAAAAAGGGAAATCATCTTAGATTGAAAGAAGTTCTTCAAAAGCAACTAGCCTATCTAACCTTCAGACTGCAACAGTGCATTCAGACTGGGTGCAGCATCCAGCCGCTAAAGGAAAAATGACCAAGTTTCTGTCCATAGCTCCCAAATTTCAGAAGAATACGAGAGAGTTGCTGACAAGGATCTTAAATCAAAAGAGAATGTCATTAAGAAAAAAACAAACAAACAATAAACCACAAACCAAAACAAAAAACCACCCTTACAACTGGACAGTAGGCAGCTCAACATCCAAAGGGTTGTATAAGTCTCTGGCTCCTATTCCTCCAGCTGCTGAGGGAATCCTCTGCCTGACATGTCAGGCCTTCCCAGCATTTCAAAGAACACCTTCATTTACACATCAAAACTCCTCTACTTTCTAGCATGATATAGAACCTTGGTACCAGGCTAAAAGCAGCACTTCAGGATAACTGTTATAATCTTTTGCTTAGTTAGAACCATGTTATTTTACCTGAACACCACTTTCGTTTTCTACAGCAGAATAATAGATGCAAGGATATGGTGAGTACATTTAAACTAAAGATCTTTAGTATCTTTATCTAAATCTAGCTGCCTTTTCACTACAGTGACCTGATCCATCTACCACCAGGGATAAAGACCATAGAGAACCTACCTTACCAGCTATTTCTGTCTCACAAGCAGCAGGTTAAATAAAGAAATTCATCCACATTTACACATTAGAAAACAACAGTGGGGAGCCAACTTTGGTGAATAGATCCATGAATCTGAGCATGTCACAGTTGCATCTGTCACATATTTATCCTTCAACATGCTCTTGAATATTTAAATAACATATTTCAGAAGACATACACATCATACAACACCATGCATTTAAAAAAGAAACCCCAAGCACTACACACTTACAAGTCTCTGAAGTTTAATTCAGATTTGGGGGTTAAAAGCAAACCCTCGTGGCTTTCTGTGCCTTCTTTTTTTCTTCTTCTTTTGATTTGGAAAAAATGCACAGAACACAAGTCTTCCAACAAAGTACTGCAAGGTGCAGCTCAGCAGTGATTTAACACACCGTATAATTCAGCTTCAGACAGCAGAGCTGCCTCTCCTCAGTGATACTACTACTACTACTACTACAGACTCAGCTACAGATCACCAATAGATAGACCACAGCTGTCATGATACTGTAATAGAAGCCATTAAATACCTCCTTCTCCCAAAAACTGCTCAGTATTCCCACTATCGGCCTAGTTTCACAGCTGCGTACTGAGGGTTGGATTTACATTTTAATACTTGGATTCAAAACCAGTTCATTCAAAGTCTCAAACTCAGGTTCTCTTTGAAAACTTACAATGAACTTGTTTCCCATTGCCTGTTTCGCTACAGGACAAAAGCTTTCTGGAAAGCTATCTAGACTTTTAAATTGGCTCCTGCAGGAAAACAGGCAGAAAGTCACAGTGCTGTGTTAAAAGTCTGACTGCACTTCTGTTAGAAACAAAATAAAATCTGTACGGAATGCAGTGAACAAACTCTAGCCACCCTCCTCCCCAAGCACAAAACTGTTCTTACTAGTCCACAAGCACTTGCATATCACAGTGGGGTCACCACAGCACTGCCCTACATAACAAATATGCACCTAACCATCTAAAATGAGGATCCCTGATCTAAACAACAAGGAAGATTTGTTTTGTGTAAATTACTTGCTTCTGACTCTCCCATTTTCTGTTTCTGTAACCAGCTCTTCCAGTTTGAAAAAGAAACCACAGGTTTTTCCATGTGAAAAACATGAAAAGCAAGGTATTGACTGGCAAAGCAGAGAGCATATGAAAGTTACCTGCCAAATGTATCAAATAAATGGGATTTGAAAATTACTTTTGGAGGTACTCATTTTCAGGCAAGATCTCAGAGTATTATGGGAAAATGAGGTTCTTCTGATTTCATTGTTAGCAATGTGAAATCTGATGACAACAAAAAAAGTACACATGCTCATGCTGGCAAAGGCAGTAAGACTCCTCTGCCACTGTTAATCCTTGAAACATAGATAACAGAAGGATCTGGATATAGCTAAACCTCACAAGACTTGAATTAACAAAGATTCTTTAAAGTGTCACTTACTCAAAAAAACCCAACTACTGCTGACCAATTAATTTAGCATGTATGTTTTAAGCTTCTGCTAGGATGCAAAAACATCAGCAGAATTTTTAATGACATTGCCTTTATATCTAATGTTTTCTTAAACATCTATCACCATTCACAATATTCTCATTAAAATTTATTTAGATTGCAACACCTCTGGGACAGCCCTACCTTTTATCCATAGTTGAATAGTCTACAGCACAATAGGGGTCCCAGCCTTTTTGGCTTTAAACACTAGCATACCACAAGTAGGTTTTGACTGTAGGAGAAGATTGAAAATATTCAGAAAGCAGTCTTTCTGTTCATTCTCTGTGCTCAGTTCCCATGTGCAGTTCAGAACAAACACTTCAGCTGTCATTCTATTAGCAATTTTACCTACACAAGTAATTCAAGATGGGGCCAAATTTGTCTGCATAATGATTTCACAGTAAGTGGCAACCAGATGGACAGCACACTGCCATATGCTCCCCTCTGCTGAAAGGTGGAAAAGCGAGCAAATAGGAATCAGAAAAAAAAGGAAGGAGAGTGGGGAGACAAATATCTCTGCAGTATGCCCATGAATTCATGCACCACCCTTTCCTACCAGAAGCATACACAAACTTCACTGTTCCTTGTACTTTAAGACCTGAACTGCAGGGAAGCAACGGCAATGATTAGGGGGCAACTAGGGAACAGATGCTGTCTCCAGAATAAACCTTGCTAGGCAGGTACGTATCTGTGCTGGATCCAACAGTGCTGCATTCCTAAGAAAAGCCACTGTACAAGCACAGGGAAAAGAACCAGCATCACTGTGGCCATAACAAAGTGAAGGGAACAAAGACGTGCTTCCCCAGGGTCAGCCTCTCTGGAAGCTGACCCTTCCTCCAGCACGGCACCGAGAACATAGGTGCTCAGGAGCTGTGCCCACTCTTCTGCTTCCTCTGAATTCCTTTTTGCCCAAATACAACACGTGTCAAAAACTTTTAAGTAAACTTTGATGCTACCCAAGCCTTGCATTGCTCTTTCAGTTGGAACAGACAACCTGACCATATTACAATGTCTCCAAGGAGTACCTGCCCTTTTGAGCTAGTCCTAAAAATAACACCTTTCAAAGTTAAACATATCTATTTAATTACATTACTGCTGCTTGCTCAGAAATCTCTTCTTAACACAAAACAGAAAAAAAAAAAAAAACAACAACAACCACTGCAACCCAACAAAGTACAGAAACCAAAACGGAGCATTCAGCTCGAGGCAGCAGCTGGTAACAGAAGAAGAAAAGCAGTAAATACGTGCAAGAAAAGTCTTTGAGGTTGCTTTCTGAGATACTTGTGCAAACTAATATATGAGCCTTGACCCACATCTCACCTTACTGTTAAAAAGTTGTTTTCAAAGCTGTCTAATTTTATCATTCCAGATAAGGATGTAATTATTTACTAGACTGGGGTTGGAAAATCCAGGCGGCTATTATATACAGGGAAAAATTATGGACTGCTTGCTAGCTGAGACACACCACATGCCTCATGTTTGCATCCTGGTTGGTTGTTAACTTTAATTATTACCTAGCTCACTTAAAGAACAGCTTTCTTTAAATCTGTACCACTGGCTAAATTGCCTGGTAATCTATAATTCCATAATGAATTATTTGATAGATTTGAACAAAAGTACTTAAGGCAAAATAATAAAATAACTGCAAAAGCTAACCAACTTCAATAAAATTTGTATCTTCCTATTTTTATCTACGAATTTTCAGGCACCCTTAAATATCAGACAGGTAACACTTTCCACTACAAAGACTTCTGCAACTTTTTTGAGAAGCTCTGGCATTTGCCTCATTTGCAGGCAGCCTTTGAAGTTCCCTGAACAGCAGAGATGCTCTTCGTCTCATGGCAATCCATTCAAGTTAAACTGAACTGCTTGGATTTTTAAATTAAGTATTTGGTGGCCTCTCAAAACAAAGCCCAACAATGTAAGAGAGGTGAGCTCCATGTGGACAGCGGCTGGGCAGACTGCACTTCTGTCAGCGCAGTGGCACGCAGGGACCACTTCCAGGTTGCTGAAACAGAACAGCAGAGTGGCAGGGCAGACAGCAGAAAGGAGGATCAAATGGGTCAGACTTCAGACAAAACACAGACTCTTAAGGTCCTTCCTCATTTACCATATAACAACCTTACCAAGTAAGGCAATTACCTGAATTGAAAATTACTACTGAAGGCTCAGATCCCACTTAAGGATTTGTTAAGGTCAATGCCTCCTTATAATATCATTTTACCAAAATAAATAAAAACCAAAAAATGAAAAAAAGTTATAAAAATCACAATATTGAGAGGTTCCATGTTAGAAACTAATTTGCAAGAAGGTTATTTGGGTTGAAAGTTAAGCTTTTGAAAATTAGGAAACATCATATTTAAAACAGCATACGACTTAAGCTCCATTTGCACTAATCCTCTTTTTAACTGTTAAGATCACATACTATTTTCTCTGCAAATCCTAGTCTCATTCAGTGGACAGGGTGGCTCACAACACAGAACTCTATTTGCATGACCTTAAATCAGATAATTTCCAACTTACAGGTCTGACTTTGTAATCAAAGTTGTTGAACATATATTTTAAGCATGGTTTCATTTGTGCCTAATGCAATAGATGCACATGGTGCTCCACATGATGCAAGGAAAGGTACAGTAATTGCCACCAAAAAAAAAATCTTACAATTGAAATCAAAGCAACACTGAACCCTAGACAAAGTAAAATGAAAGTGAGAGAGAGGGAGAACCTCTTTAGGATGAAAATACTGACTTTGAATAAAGCAAGAAATAAGCCAATATTGCCTTTTATAATGCTTAATGACAAAAGTACTAATAGAAAACCTCCATTGCTACTTGAGTTTACAAGAGGCTGTCTTTCATTATACTCATGCAAAACCAGCGATATCAACAGGATTATGTGGATGTAACAGAGCTCACTGTGATCTTATAACTAAATTAAGAATTAAACTCTAATACATCACTCTTGTCAAATCCTAAGCCAAACAAATAGATGGACTGAAACACGACAGAGAGACTGGAGTACACCTTCCACCATCTTTCACCCAGCCTCTGCCCCCAATACACCATCCACAAATTCAGTGGAAAACAGCTTCAAAAAGCTTGGGTAGGAGCCTTTAGAGCCAAAGAAAGCACAAGGGCCTAGTTCTACCCCACAGTGATAACAGACCAACTTTTCTTATTTTTCTTTTGAGGATGGAATTTCACTCAGTATGTTCATGTCCACCTACACTACAAAAATACTCCTAAAAGTACTGACAGAGTTTGGATTTTTTTTTTCCCCAAGTCAAAAAATCCCAAACTCCCCTTTTTCCAACACCACAGATTTCAGGCTTAGAGCATGGCAAACGGGTTCCAGTAGCTCACAGTATCAGGCTAGAACCAGCAAGGAGAGGAAAAAGAGGAATCAAATCACAGTCTTCCTCTCACATACTAACTAGCAATGAAGATTCTGCAAATAGCACTTAGTTGACACTTTTGACAATAATACGAGGCAGAAAGGACTCCAGCTCTCTCCTCTGTGTCAATATTGTTCTGCAGTGTTCGTAATGATACCGGATTTGTATCTGTTAAGTAATCCATTGTCCAGGAAGCAGATGAGTTGAGCACCACGATATTGACATAACCCCACATTTATTGCTCTGATGGAGTATGCAAACAGTTTTATACTACATAAGACAATGCAGTTAATTGCTGTTCTATTGCCAGGTAATGCAACTAATTTAAATGAATATCAGTAATATACTACAGGTAAATTTCAGTCCTATCAGGATCTCATGAGGCCATGCAGGTTCTCTTTCTAGCTTGGATGTAATCCCATGTTACACTGGAACCATGCTCTTGATAATGCTTGAGGTTTTGCTAGTTCTGTCCCTCCATGCTAAAAGTAATCTGTGATGCAACATTACTGCAGAGTCAGAAACTGCAGCGTACACACCGTCGGAAACAAAAGAGCAAACTGCCAGGTAGCCAGGTTTCCGGGAGTCACCACTGATCCCAGCTGGAGTAAAAGCACAACAGTACCAAGGGCCAGGAGAAGGAAAGTACAAGGAGCCATACGTATCTTTTACAGGGCACCTTCAGAATTGTAATCTTGGATACACCTAACTAAGCTTTGGGAGCAGACACTGTGACAGGGAAAACAGCTACACTGCGCATTATGTTCTGCATTTATGCTGTCAGTCACAATCTGAAAATACTTCAGCTGAGTAGCAGGCTTGCCCCGGTACTGGCACTGCAAGCATACACAGCTCACATCTTAATTTTCTTACTGACCTTTTCATAAACTGGTTGGCATTAAGAGCTTCACCTCACCTACTGCTCCAGTTCTGAAGCTAGAATAGCTGATGCATACTCTCACCACGTTTTCTTTGCCCACCGTTGTCTTTAGCATAGTTACTACCTGCTAACCACATCTAATCTTTTGTACAGCTTGCACCTCTTTTCGCCCTTCACTTTGCACTAAACAGAGGCAATTCAATTTTGCAATCCAAGGGGTACCCTCAGGACAGAGCTGCAAAAACTCCACTTTGTTCAGAAATATCCAGGAATGAGTATGTGTGTGCACTGCTTCAAGAGTGCAGGCTCTACTCACAGTCACTTTAACTGGTTGTAAGCATACTCTCCGCAGTGTTTAGGAACCATAACACGTTTGAAGCAGTACACACTTGCTTGTTATTCTGCATACTCTGTAAATGAGAAGTGTTCCTTCCCTTCTCTGCACAGAGTAAACTGCCTCACAATACAGATACTGTTCACGAGATCAAGTGACAGCTTTTCCCATGCAAGATAATTGTTGCAGAATGTTAATCATGATATCTTGTTGCAAAGCACTTGCATGCTACTATTGTATGGTCAAATTTATAATCCTCCCGTAATACGACCATGCTATTAATAACCCTTTTACAAGTGTCCTGCAGGAACTTGCAGCATCTTCACAGGAGCCATCAGAAAACCATTCAGTATCAATAGGACTTGATCCATGATGCAGTAATAATGTTTTACATCACATTAAAAACAGGTTGCTTACCCTTCTTTGTGCAAATTCCAGTAAGAAGTCTTAGGAAAAGCCTAGGATTCCCGACAACTTTATCAGAAAAGAGCAATTTCCAACTGTGTGCCTCTAACATGCCAGGTGCCCTGCACACAGACAAATGAGCCTTCTCTGCTACTTGCATTCACAGCTGTAAATACTCAACATCATTACTCATTTCACTCCTTTTATATATACAATCATCTCCTGCAGCTGTTGCAATGGTGTCAGGTGCATGGTCTACTTAATATAGAGCTTCTAGGTCAGTTTGCTTTCAAACCCACATGCAAGCACCCAGAAATTCTGCTGGAGACACATTTAGCAGATCCTTTACCTAACTTCAGCATGTTAGCAAACTTGGAAACCACGCATGTTCATGTACTATTTCCTTCAGTAAAGTTACCGTGACATGCCACCCTGTTACAGCACATCAATCCTCACGGTCTTCAGATTTCACCTCTATAGATGAAAAAAGGCCTATTAAGTTTATTACATCTTTATGGAAGGTAAACCCCAGTTAAGAACAGTCTAAATGGATTTCAACTTCAACCAAGAAACTACTGTTCCTTTTCTTCTTCTGCCAAGCAATGATGCTGCTCTAGGACAGAGGGTTTCCAAAAAGAGCCGCAGCATCTCATTCGCTTATAACACTCGGTGAATACGCTGCTCAAGGGGCCGTATCGCAGAGGTAATGCACATTAGGCGAGTCTTCACACACAGATAGAGAATAAACGCCACTTTTACGCTGAGGCGTTACCGGGTTTGTTTGTACGCGGGGACCCGCACGCCACAAATTGATGGATATGGGGTGCTGGGGGGGGTCCCGCTGTGGAGCGAACCCCCACTCATCTCCGTCCGCTTCACCTCAGGGGGTAGCAGTGCACCACAGGCAAGACCTGCCCCGGCGGGAGGCTGCTCCGACGCCGCTGCAGGCCGGACCGCCGTGGGGCCGGGGTGAGGGGGGTCCTAGGGCGCCCGGGCGCCCTAGGACCC
>JANHGB010027391.1:0-15207 GCA_026283785.1 Coracopsis vasa | reverse complement strand
AAGCTGCTCTAGTGGAAGGTGTCCCTGCCTGTGGCAGGGGTTGGAGCTGGATGAGCTTTAAGGTCCCTTCAACCCAACCCAGGCTGTGATTCTGTGGTTCTATTACATATCTATAAATGAAAAAGCCATTACAGGCAATGCAGAGCACAGCACAGCTCCTCCCACAGCGAAAAGACAATTCAGAAACCAAACACCCACCTGGGATCCAGCGCTGGGTGCCCTCAGGACCGACTCTGGCCACGCAGCATCACCACACCAGTGCCAGCCCCACCAGTGCCCTTGAGCACCTCGCCGAGACACCACTGCCCACGGAGCACAGGGCTTATCAGCCACTCACCCCACACAGTAACACCCTCAGCACAGGCTGTGACTATCTCCCAGTGGTTCTCCTTGCAAAGCTGCTCTTTGTTATGGCTGGTGGGGAGAAATGTCATTCCCCAGCCCAAAAGCACCCTCTCTGCAGCATCAAGTGAAGGAGGGCCTGAAACTTCAGCTGGAGTAGGTGACTTTGGGATGGCTTCATCCTCATCTCCTGGCACCATGGGCAGGGGTGAGGGTACCAGCCCCACAGCATCACTACCAGCCACGTGGTATAAGCGCCTGGAGCAATTATGGAGAAAGAAGGGATGTGGGGATGAGCAAGTGGTTGTGCTAATGAGCCCCAGGCCAGGGGAGGGCGGCCCAGGGATGTCTGCTCTGGCTCTCAGATTGCTGCTGGGGTTTTAGAAAGAGGCCACATCAAAGCACCACAAAGGTATCTGGAAATAACCAGCCCTGGGATGGGGGAAGCAGAATCAGCAGCAGTGATGCTGCAGAGCAGGAGCTGAGCTGGGGACCGTCCCCCTGCCACATCCACAGTGATGGAGGAACCCAGCTCTGCTGAGCGGGCAGGAACTCTGGTATTTGCAGCCTGGGGCCTTCTCAGATTCTCCTTTAAATAGGCCCAAAACCACCCTGTTCTGCCCTGTCCTCATGGAGGGGATGGTTTCCCTCTCCTATGGATGGACCTTAATAAATAAACCCACCACGAGCATCACTTCGCTCCCTCCTGGCTTCCCTGCAGCCAGTGCAGGGGCTGAGCTGGGCTCCTACCTTATAGATCCAAGCGGCTTTTGGTGGGAGAAGAGCTGAGCTAAGTGATTAGGATGCCTTGCAAAGCTGGAGGGATCAATCACCTTCCCCAGGCTCTGCTGGAGGGAGCAGCATCATAATCCTCACTATTTTAATTAGGTTTGCCTCTGCTTTATGTCCCGTGACATAGAGACATAATGAAACTTCTTAAATGCAGTAATTTTACACTAAAAGGTTATTAATGCTCAGGTGCTCACTAGGGAGAGGAAGTGAAATGATCAGGTGTAGATGCTCTGGGTTTGGGGGGATTTCAGAGCTTTCTGGGGCTGGCAGCTCCCATCCAAGAGGCAGGAGGCAGCAGGGACAGCCTGAGCCCAGCAGTGAGGGAAGGTCACTTCTGGCCCATGTATTGTTTTAATCTCCAGCTCCCTCAGAATCACCCAACCATGCCCACACAGTAAAAGAACAGTAGAAAATGTACTAAGATTGCAGATTGCTTCTCCCAAATTCAAATTGTTTCATCCATTCCCTCCATCACTCCCGCACTTCCCATTTTCCTCCACTCTTTTCTTCAGCAAGGACAAGGTTCTGTGCTAATGGATTCCTGAATTGTATTTACTAACTGCTGCAGAGGAAATGCCCGTTAGTGGTGCTGTGGTGGGGCTGGAGCGGCTGCAGAAGGTCCCCAGCCCGATGCAGTATGAAGCTCACGTAGAGCTGCTCCACACACTGCCACCGAGAAGGGTTCAGTAATTGAAAAGACCTTATAAATCAATAGAGCTCAATTGAAAACTCAGGCAGGGCTCCACATAACCTCTCCTTTTAAGAGCTCTCTTTAATCTGGGGGGGGGGTGGAGATAAAGGTTGGTAAATGGGAACCTGGGGTACCCCAGTTTGATGCTGCTTCCCCGGCACATCTGGCTGGGGAGATGCTGTGGGAGGGATCAACCCCATGTGGAGATCATGTGAATGTCGGACATCCAGATTTATCTCACCTCTGATTTATCCCCTGGTGCTTCACAGAGAGGAAGAAATCCTGGCCACGGAGCTCAGGGACCGCAGTGAGCAGCTTTTATTGCTACCACAGAGCACAGACCGGTGCGGGTACATTGAAGCTGCCTTCAAGGAGGAATGATGGGGCTGTAATTCCCAAGGGAGAGGTAAAGCATCTCCCTGGGCATCCCATCCCTGAGTGCTTTACCCACATGCAGGGCACCCATCACCCCCAACCCCAGCAAACCCCCAAGTTCTGCTCAATAATTTTCCAGCCGTGGAAAATGGTGAGCGGATGGGATTTATGGGAACAAGTGGGAAGAGTCATCAGCCCCAGTTAACAGATGGGCCAGTTAAGCCCTGGCAGAGCCTGGTGGTCCCCCAGCCCTGGGGATGCAGGAGAGCACAGCACAGGCACCAAGCAGCAGCTCCTGCCCTGGTGCTGCTCACCCATCCCCATCACTTCTAGAAGCTTTCACCAAGCACAGTGTAAATGAGTCATGTATCAATGGAATGGGCAATTCTGCCAGGCAAATTAAAAGCTGTCCTCGTGGTTAATTATAGGGCAGCTTTATACGCGACAAATTAGGGAGACTCCTGATGAGGTAATTTGTTAATTATGGAAGCCTGGAGGCTCTTGCTTCCTTGGCAAATCCTTTAATCTGAAGTACTGCTCCTGCCTCAGCACCCCTCACATCCCCCTGGCCCGGGAATGGCCCCAGCAGTGACACTCACCATGGGATAGCTCCTGGCACGGCCCTGGGATTTACAGCTCAGCATCAGTGTGGTTCTGCTTCCCCTTCCCTTAGGAATGCTCACTGGCGAGGAAGAGCGGGAGATCCCCACAGCTCGGCTGCTGCTGCTGAACAAAGTCCAAACCTGCCTGCAGGAAGGGAAGAGGGGACGGAAAAGAGGGAAGGGAAGCTTCTCAGCTCAGAGTTAATGAATTAATTGACTTTAATAATCGGGTTATGGTGCAGGGGGCTGGGCTGCAGACAGTGGGATGTAGATCACTGATGTGGGTGAAGATCTGTGCTCATCCTGGCAGACCCAGCACAGAGGGGACTTGGCTTGTGCCAGCCGGGAGCAGAGCTCAGCCATCAACACCCAAATCTCTCCCACAGGAGCCTTCAGGGCAAATAAACCCTCCAGGAATACCCAAGCTCCTCAGTCAATCCTTTCCCTGATCCAGGGCAGCGATGGGCACAGCCACCCCCAGCAGCCCCATCCCACTGCTTCCAGTACAAACCACTAGGACAGTGAGGCTGGATGGGAGCTGCTGACCTGCTCCAAGCGATGCCACAGCAAGAGGGATCGCACTGAACCTGGGGCAGGGAACCCCAAACAAGAGCCTCATCAAGAACAGGACCAGTAACACCAGTAAGAGCAGCACGGTGAAACATACCATGCACTAAGTCTCTCTCCATTTACACATCACAGTCCTGCAAATCCTACTTTACATTAACAGCAGCATCATTTCCTAAGCTTGCACCATGGACCATTTCCCCCCAATCCAGATTAAACCAGAGCCCCAAGGAACAGCTCCCTCCCTTATTTTTAGCCATCTGTGCCAGCCATCACGTTATCAAGTAACTATGGGAAGCCAGATGACTGCCAGCAGAGAGGCACCCAGAGGCTCTGTTATCCCAGAGAACAAGCCGTCGGCAAGGCCGGGGCGACTTGTGTTCCCGGGGGCGGTGACCCTCAGTGCAAGGGCGTCCCATCGCGTCCTGGGGAACAAGCTCTAGCCCGGACCGAGTGAATCGGAGCTGTTTATACGCATCAGTAACCTGCAAGAGCAGTCACACTTCTGTCGGCGAGGTGTCAGGCGAGCAAGGGCCACAGGGTCCGGCTCTTCACGTTCCTCATAAGCTCCCTCATCCCCTGACGACTGCAGCGACATTCCTGGAAGACGGCGGTAGGCTGACAAGAATAAACACGTCAAGAATTGCAATCGTGACCCTTTTGGCACTTCACGGAGATAAGGAATGCTGTTAGAGCTGATAAGGTGTTCTTTTTCTGCAAAAATAGACTCCCCTTTTTGTGGACAAAGTGATAACAAATGTGGTTTTGGGTCTTGGGTGTTGGGTTTTTTTCTAACCAGAGCAACATGCAGGAAAACAAAAAGTGAAGAAAGAAAAAAAAAACAGACTCAAACAAAAAAAACCCAACCCACACATTTATAGAAACTAAAAGATAGTTTAGTATCGGAGTTGTACATTATCTCCATTCCAGAATGTATTTCCCTCATGAGTGACAAAATCAGAACAAAACTAGCAGCAAATGCTGAATTTTGAGTCATCTATCCTGAACACCAAATTCCATCAGAGCCCTCCCTCAGTATATAGTGGTTGGCCCTCACTTTAAGTGCCAGTGTTTCAAACATTTATCGTGAAATCTCTCAAAAAAGGAGGAAACCTAGCACTGGAAGCAGAGGTCTCAGAGTAGCAAGTCTGGCACCATGTGCCTGACGAGGATGTCCCAGCTTCAGCCTCCTCCCCTGCACAGTGGAGGCATTTAGTTTTTCTCAGCATGATGCAAGACATACAGTTTGGTTGATTTTTTGTTGGGCAGGATCTGTAACATAATACAAGGGATCCTCTACAGTGTTTTCATAACAAATACACCATGGGCAGTTAACACATTGAGTGACTGAAAAAAGCTTCAATGCCCAAGTAAAACAAAGTTCTGGGTTTTAACAACTGCTGTAATCTGTATACATCTAGCCTAAATGTTTTATTTTTCATGTTTTGGTTCTGATTGCATAGCTCTGCACAAGAGAAATGGAAGGTCTGAAATATACTGAAAAGGGAAAAAACAACTCTGAAGAACACCAAGACATACAACGTGGCACAAGTGCTCTGGGACTGCAGGCAGAGTTTACTTTCTCAAGAAAACTAGTTTAACTCTGCAGCCTGAGTGTACAGGGGAGAAACAGATTTTTCCAGCAATGTATTTCTGTTGCAGGTATCTCAGCACCACTGAAACAACATTTGGAGGGTACAGACAGGCAAATTCCATAGTGAAGTGTTGAGCAAAGATAAATCAGAATATGGACAAATTCATGTTCATGGCACTGGAACAGGTCCACATCTACAACCAGAAAGACAGAAGCAGCAGAAAAGGGATATTTGCTTACAACCAAGAATCCCTTCCTAACCATATGTAGGAAAAAGTGCCTAAATAAGACTGGGTTTGGTTACTACAGTGCTCAAGCAGAAGAGAATAGAGGAGCTGTTGACCTAACATTCAGAAGTTCTGAGAGCTGAAAGATCTTGCCCCACCTCCTGCCTATACCAAGGTCATTTTCTGTTCCTTTATTGCAGAATGTCTCCTTACATGGTAGTAACTGCTGGCCGAGAAACAAGAACACTTTAGCAATGGTGGACTGACAGTGAATGGTAGCAAAAAATATTAATGGATCAGCAGCTAAATACACTAATAAACGTCAGAGATGGCAATCCATCTAGGCCACAACTTCAGGACAGTAGAAGATTTGGCAAGCTCCTAAACTGCAAAGAAAGGAATGTGGAAAATCATGTAACACATCAAGATGTCAGTGAAACCCCTTGTAAACAGCCCAGGAAATAGCAAGGGTCAGTTGTAGTTCTGGAAACAGAAAGTCCTGCATCTTACCAGGTAGAAATACTGAAAGAAAGACTATACCAATTTTGGAATAAGCAGTTGCACTAATAGCAATTAAAGCTTTGGAAAAGTGTTCCAAAAATGTAACCAAATGGGTCTTTTTGGTTTTATTTTTTATTTATGCTTCAAGAGAAGTAGCTGGATCTATTAGTAGCATTGTTGATTTCAGTGATGTCCTTTCAAGGAAAAGTACAGAAAGACTCTAGGAGGGATTAGCAATGAACTATGGCTGAACTAGGATAAACCCAGACAGAACCAGGACAGAAGGAAGGCTCCATAAGTCAGTACTGGAGGACACATATTTGTCTAGAAATCAATTTGTTTCCAAAATTTAATCTCATGATGCACAATTTTAACTGGTAAATGTGACTGATGTAAAAACCAGCATCTCTTTTAAAGATATGTGTAAATATAGTAACAAAATAGAACATTTTAATGATATTTTTTCCCACACATACAAACTCTCAGAAAGCATTAAGAAGCCAGTGTTAATAGTTCTCTGCAAGACTGATTCTTCCTAGAAAGCATAAAGAGTTTGAAAGTTTTTCTTCAATGCCTCAAGTATTAGAATTCTTTCATAGCATTCTAATGATTATTTATCCTAAATATAATGTAATGATTATTTAGCCAAAATAGAACGCTTTTTTGATTTAGCAGAAGGTAAAGACAAAACTAGCAGATTTATTTTGCTGCGTGAATTGTTTAATTTACATTATAAGAACTTGCTGTTTGTGTGGCATAAGAACTGATCATCGTCACTACTGAGCTTTCAGGTCTCTGATGTTTGTAGCAAGATGTGACATTTATGTATGATAGGATACTAGAAAGCTAATAGGTTGGCTTGTAATTTTAAATATACTAACAGGCAATATTAAAAAAAATGAGGTCCCATTACATCTTCAGTTTTAGGACAATGGGTAACCTCTACTTATGTGCAGTTTGCTCCTTGTTCTTAAAAAATCACTCCCACCTTGTGTAATGGATGTCATTACCAGCAGGGACTGTTACACTTCCAGAGCTTCCATAGCAGAGATGCCCATCAGTACATGTCTATCACACACATCTTTGAACTTGGTACCAAGTGCCATTATCCAAGCTAGAGGTAAGGGACACAAAATGATGACCTCACAGTCCTCATAACACAGCTTTGACTACCCTACTGCATCTTTTACAGGTATTTAAGTTAGGTGTATCTGGAGTAAGTATCCTCCACATCAGGGGAAACCAGGTTTCACTGGTTGTCTCACCTTTGAAACCCAGCAGGCAAAGTGCATTGTACCAGATCAGCGCCATTCCACTGTTCAGAGATGGTGAACACAGTTAATCCCTAATGGCAGCCTCCCACAGTGACATCTGTATTTAACATAGGACCTTTATAAGCACCACAGTTTGGACAATCTTCCTTACAAAACATTCAACTGAGACATGGACTATTTCCTCCTACGAAATCTCAGTGGGAGATTCCACTATTGGATAGCCCTGTGGGAACTGGAGCTTGTTTAGCATGAACACCTGCAGATTATCCATAACTGCAGATTATTAATAGCATATCAATATATTCATAAGTGGCTATCCATAACCCAAAATGTATACAAGCCTCAGGTACTTTTTAAAAGACCGTCAGGTTGTAGCAAGCTTACAAGTTGTAACTGAATAGCACCGAGATATTTGGCTGAAATCGCACGTTAAACTGATATCCCAAACTGTTAAGAAGTCCCATTCCTCCCCGGCAGATGAAGCCCAAACATAACACTGTCCTCGTCTGAGGGGCACCAAGCATCAGTGAGCAAGACAATTCAAGTCAAAGCCAGCAGTGTTATTAACCTGTGGCCTTCACTGCCTCTATGAGATACAGGATCACAGTTGGTTATAAGGAAGGGTCTCGCAGGCAAAAGCAAATTTACTTCACGATGTCGGAAGGGGATTGCAGGACCTACAAGATTCATCATCAGATGCCAGGAGAATGAACACAGACCCAGGGGGAGGGGTGAAGACAGGTCAGAGAGGCACAAGCATGGGAAAAGCGTGAGGAGGCAGGGAGGGAGGATGTTGATGGGAAGGGGCAGACAGAGAAGCTACCAGCTGCATGTTCACAGGCTGCTGCTCAGTAACCCTTGTCTGGCTGAGACCACTTGCCATGCTTTTATTGATTAAGCATTACTGCTTGTTTTCTATGTCATTGTGCTCCTTACTCTATTTGTGTACACACGCATGTTCCAATAGCAAGCACACAAGAGAAACTCCAAATCTATACATACCCTAGGTTCAGGATTGACTGCACAAGACACCCAAGGTCTAGACATGGATAAAGGTCATGGGCAGAGAATGGAGAGACTGAAGAATGTGAGCATGTACTTAAGTCACTGTAAGCATGTATGTATGTTCCACTAGCAGACTTTAAGCAAGTGGGAACATGATCAGGTCACTTCTGTGGTTTCTGTTTTAAGCAAAGACATCTAAGAGCACTGTCCTCTTGTTTACAGTAATCTGTTAATTTATGGTCATGGCTGTAGTGTGCACTTTAAACTGTGTGAGCAGGGACAAGCAGCAGCACTGGAGGGGAAGAATCCCCTATACCACCCTGTCCACAAGATGTGGCAATCCTGAACAAAATGGTCCCTTAGAGCTCATTCAGTTTCATTTGCAACAGTACACATGAAAGCCCAAGGACAGTAACCATTAGTTTTTAATTGTGTTATCCCAGTGGCTGCTTTTCTACTGAACGCCAAAGTATGTCAGATCCACAGACAGAAAGACAAACAGCTGTCACCTACAGCTACTTGGAATTCCTCTGACACCTGTCAGTACTAACACATAGACATGGCACTATACCTAAGTGCGCATATCTACTGCTTCAGTGGAACATCTATGTAGCTGAAGACAATTGAAAGTCTTGAATTGTAGCTCAAGACAATTGAAAGTAGGCAGGTAACAGTTTCCAACATAGATGGCAATGATACCACCAAGAGGTCATCCAAAGAAGTTCAGTAAATACTAGAGGTAAAATGGTAGAATCAAACTTCAAATACATTTTAACTCAAGCAGACAAGCTTTTTCTGGTCCCTCAGTTAGGAGTGGTCCTGCCTATTGGAACATTCTGTCCTCTGACTGGAATGACTTGGTGAGAAGCACAGCAGTTTTCATGTTTCAGCACAGGCACTTTCACATAGGCTGCACCTTTGCCTGGTGGGGCACATCCGTCTTCAGCTGTGAGCTCTAGTAACTCCTCACCTTCATGGCAACAATGAATGTCCAAGTTTTACTGGAAAGAAATCTGTAACATCTCATTCAACACACAGAAGTATCAGCATTGGTCATGGTGTTACAGAAGACAGATTGAGTGGAGAGACACGACGTGTGGGAGTGTTGTTTGCTGACAGGGACGCAGGGAGGAAAAAAGGAGCAGCAATATCTGTGGACGACGTTTCTCCTTGGTTGCGGAGCTGTAAGATCTGCCGCAGCAGGGCCTTCCCTTCTTCTCTAGTCTGAAAAGAATTTGTAAAAACCAAAACAGTACACCTATGGATGGGTAGTTTCTGGGTCAAATTCAGTATGTAACCAGTGTAAGTTACAGTAGTTTGTCATTCTGTAAGGCTGCAAGCTATAAAAAACATCCTAATTTCTTCTGCTATTTAAAAATATTAAGGAATTTAACTTGAAAGCCTTTCCTCCCTTTACCCACCTAATTTGCATGTCACTTGGGTATTTCAGACAGTGGCACCATCTATCACTGAAGCTGCCTAACTATTCCAGCAAAAAGTGGATTGGAGAAGCTTCAAACCAGTTGAATTCAGGTTCTCTAGAGCTCCAGATAGCTTTGCTAAGCACAGGCCATGCACCCTGCACTCATGGCCAGTGTCTGTAAGTGCACACTTACAGAATATCTCAGAATCAGTCACATACAAACACAAGTACTATTATAAACTCTGCACTGTCTACACACAGAAAATGAGGAGAAAAAAAAAAAAAGTTATGTGAGTACCATCACTACACAGCATGTGGAATCTGTGAGTATTTAACCACCTCCTCAAACCAACATTTTCAGTAGTCTTAAGACTGCCATACGGAGCCTCAAATTCTTTTACTTACTAAACACCAATGAGACATGGTTCAATTTTACTATCTATACCACATTCCATGACTTTAGTCAATCATAAGCAGCATTAGTGATCAGGTATACAGCACCACCACTTAGGATGCGACCTGCATGGCAGACAGCCCTCATTCATTCCATAAAGGATCCCTTCTGCTCAGGGAGGAGCAAAGATCAAGGTCATGGTTCCCCTAAGAAAGAAACACCAAAGATGGACAGAGCCTTGGGCGACATGGTCTAGTGTGAGGCGTCCCTGCCCATAGCAAGGAGTTGGAACTGGATGATCTTAAGGTGCTTTCCAACCCAAACCATTCTACGATTAAGACTGAGCAACTACTCACATCATTGAATGCACAGCACTTCTGAGCACAAGCGGAGGCTTCATCCCAGAGCTTACACTTGAAGTAGTACTGGGCCAGGTAACGGAAGGCAGTGCTGACCTCCAGGTGCTCCACTATCTCCTGCAGTGAGGGGGGTAAAACCCTTCATCTGTGAGTGCCTTCTAGGCTAGCTCTACGCCATGTTTACTTCTTTTATTCCCAAGATACCATCTTACCCCACAGGAATAGATATCCTGGATGTATTTGATATAGCACTGAGCTGCCTGTTCAGATTCATTCAGCTGTTCATGTAGCCTAGAAAAGGAAGAAAACAGGCCACTGGAACAAGACAGCACTGTTGAAGACCTTCCTGGTCTAGAAGAAAGTACCTACTCGCCCTGACCCAGTCTAAAGCCAGGTCTTTTCCTTCAGAATCTGCATGACATGCACCAGGTACTGCCCCTCATGGAAGCAGATGATCCAGCTTGAGAACATTTACATGAACAGGAAGCAGCCAGTCCAGTACTAACTGCCAGAAGCAGTGACAACCAAAGCAGGGACCTTTGCTTAGTCTATCACATTTCCTTCAGTGCTCCTTCTTCCCCCACTATATCCCAGAAGTTTTTATACAGCAGCTTCACCTTCCACTTGCCCTTTTCCTTCCCCTTCATGTTTAACACTTTATACTACTTTATCTCCCCCAAAATATTAGTGGTGATGTCACAATGTTCATATTTATTTCACATTAAACCTTTTCCCAGGGTCACAACCACATTATAGGGGGCGGAAGATAATAATAAAAACATAAATCAATCTACAAATTTCACACATCATCTACTATCATGGATTGCTTTAAGTTTCAATAATAAATACAATTGCCTGATCAAAATACTTCAGGATTCAGGGGTCCCTTGCAACCCATATTACGATTCCCTCTAGTTAACCTAAGAGAAAATGGAAGCTAAAGCTGGACACAGAATTTGCAGTCACTACAGACTTAACAATATCAGTTATTACAGAGCTCCTAATACCACCTAACAGCAGCTCCTCGTTTTACATTTACTATTGTATCATTAGGTATCAAAGTGCTAGTTGCATTTAACATAGTATTGACAGTTCAGGGACAAAACATACTCACTTTGCTAGTTTCACCAGTGCCATTTTCTCCACATCTCCTACAGCATAAGCTCTCCAATAGCACTGCCAAGAAAGGGAAGTCAGTTAAGCACACCACAAAAGTGACTCCAGCTCATGACTCATGCAAGCAGGTTAGAAACAGAAAACTACATGGCTGTCCAGCAAAGGGGCACATGCCATCTGTAGAGGATTCCTTTTATTTATCAGCAGCTCTAGTTACATTGCAGCAGAACTTCCCCCATTGTAAGTGCCACAGAAACTGTTCCAATAAGCTCCTAGCAATATGCCCAGTGCATTTACAGTGGCACCAGCCACACAATTGTGCTGCAACTCCTCCTAGTGTCCTAGGGAGACATCCTAATGTCCTCCTCCAAACATCAGTTCTCACTCACCTTTTTAGCTTCCACCAACTGATTGAGTTTCTCATAGCATTCTCCTAGAGCAACCAGCATACGAGAATCATTTGGTCTGTAAAAGAGCAATTCCTAAATGTAGCTTAATGGACAACCAGCTGATCTCAGGATGGGGTAGGGGGGGAAGTCTACACATAGCACTGCCTGTCATCCCCTCTCATATAAAACATCCCTTACACTCCTGATCAGCGTTCCTCAGCATTTAATTGACAAAGCCTTTGTTAACAGTTAACTAATGCAACTAAAAGGGTTTGGAATAGTGAGACTGCACAAGCCACATAGTATCGATGTTACTCTTCCTTCCTCAACTTGGTTCCTATATGTAAGTTTCTTAGCTAGTAGCAACATGGCTCCATTTGGAACCCTACCTGAGCTGGTGGGCCCGCCGGTAGTAATAAAGACAGTAAAATGGCATTTTCAGGATTTCGTAGGTTTGCCCCAAGCCATACCATGCTCTGTAGTCCCTTTTGTTCACCTCTATTGCATGTCTGTCAAAGGAGATGAATCAGTCAGAATAAAAACAAAGACACAGTTCAGCAAAAGACTAACAAAAAACAACGACATTACTTCAATCCTTATGTATGCAGATTCAGGCACCATTTTGTGCAGTACAAGAGTGATACCTATAAGCCTGGATAGCTGCAGATGTGTTCTTCATTTCCATATACTCATGTCCCATAAGTGTCCATGCTCCCAGATAACGAGGATTCAGTTTCAAGGCTCTCTGGAAATAGAGGGCTGCTTTTTCATGCTGGGAACGCAAACTGTAATAATTTCCTAAAGCAAAAGTAAGAATATTTAAATACATTTTAAAAAGAAAACCAACCAAACAAAAAACCGAACAGAGAAGTAGAAAAGAGATGGAAGAGGTATGATCTACCACCTTCCAACTTAAATTATAAAGAGTTCCATTAAAGGCAGATGTGACTAAAATCTCAAGACACCTAATAGCAGTCTGCTCTCCAGTGCTCTGCTCAAACCTTTTCCAGTTGTATCAATCAAGATCCCATCCCCTTAGCCTTAAAACTTAAGTCATCATTTAACAAATTAGTTTTCTGGTCCTGGCACACAATTATTTCCATGGAGTGTCAAGACTATAAAGCGATTATCAGCTACACTGGTCTTTGTAATGATTTCTTCAGTTCCTTTCTGCACTGAGAGTATTACAGCAGCTCTTACAGAGCAGAACGAAGGAAAAGGGTGCTCTGTCATTTGGTCCATATTCACAGAGGTTTTGACAGCCTTGCTGTTTAATCCATTTTCACAAGATTTCCTCACACAGCTTGCACACAGCATAATCAGGACATGTGAAAGAGCTGGATCTCACCAATAACGCAGCAGGTCTCCACACGATACTTGTCTATCTCACAGAGATTGTGAGCCAGATAGCTCAACTCAGGCTTCATGCTCTAGTGAAACAAAGAAACAAGAGAGATGAGAAAAGCAGCATGTTACTGTTTCAAAGACAAGCTAGGCAATTAGCAATGTACACACTGTATCTGTTCGTGGAGCTATGAAGCAGAAAGCGTAAGTCAAAAGCCTATATTCAGAAGCTAGACAGCACCAGCTGCTTTGCCAGTGTTTAAAACATCTCTGAAAACACCATCATTATGGACAGACAATAGAAAGAGTGCTTACCCTTACATATAGCAAGTTGGAGAAAGTGTCCATGTTTTCTATCCTGTAAGGATCTTGTTTCCTTAGCTCGTTAAAGATGGATAAAGCTTTGTCAATATCTGAAGAACAGCAGACACAGAACAATAACTATAAATGCCAAGTTGGCATTAAGAGGCTTATTCCTCCTAGTTAGTAAGTGTCACTGACCTCGGATATTGTGGTAGGCAACTGCAATCTGAGAGATGATATAAGTGCTTTTGGAAAATCCTGCATCAATGAGACTCTGGTACTTCTGCAGAGCCTCCTCTATCAGCTGCAGCTCTGTATAAATGTGTGCAAGAAAGAACTCTTTCATCCATGTATCTGGCAAGGACAGGAACTTCAACTAGCGAGAACCAAAGAAGAGGAGGAAGAGATGACAATCAGTAGTATTCCAAGAACCACCTGAGGCAAAGAATCCGTTATCTTCCCTCCCATAATTTAGCAGATGGTCTTGAGGTAGGAGGCTTTCCTGCAACCGCTTTCTTAAACCATAACAGCAGCTACAAAAGATCAGTATTAGGACCAAGAATTAATATCAGGTTCTTCCACAGGAAAGACAAAATAATGTCTGTAAGTTAACAATATTGAATCAGGAAAGGAGCATTAAGACATTAAAAACCTGTACAACATGGACCACAAAATTCTATTTAGTCACTCTGCATTTATCCCCATGACTGCTGAAACTGCAGAAGAATTGAAGCTATTTCATTTGGTTAGTAAGTGAATAAATTGTCTTCAAATCTGACAGCACCTGGCTTCTGCTCCAGCCATTGGCCTTATTTTTCCATTAAATTCAAAGTCCTTCAAAGGCTCTACTTTCTTCCCACGTTTGAACATCAATATCGTATCACTGTTTTTGATGATCTAAGTGAACAGACTCCAAATACTCTCATCAAAAATGCATTTCCCTTTTACCATCAATCTCTTCTGTGACACCTCTACTTTGTTAAATATTCCACCAGCCAGAACTGACTGAAGAGTTCCAGAAGTGGTCTCAAAAAGTCCCATGTTCAAAGAAAAGTAACCTATTTTGGTTTTATATCAAAGTTCAGTTCTTTCATACAAAGTAACACATAGGAGATGAACTGTATTTCACAAAGGGAACACCCACATTACTATATTAGTTTTAAAAGCAGGGATTCTATACACCCTTCCAGGCCACCAAAGTGCTCAATAACTGTGGAACTAGAACCAGATTCAGGGAAGGAAAACAAAACCAAAGTTATCTTAGAAAAGTACTTTAGGAGGATCTCCTCCACATGCTTCATGTGACAGGGCAATAACCCTGCCGACAACTGCTTCACAGTATGTAAACTCACCATTTCTTAAACCACTTTGTGGGTAAATGACAGGAAATCAGCCCTGCCTGCATAAAGATTCTCAAACTACAGCAGAACAAGCAATTGAAGAAAAAGAGGCTTTAACAACATCATTTACAATCTTGGATTGCTTTGCGTGATAGTCTAGCAGAATAAAGCAGTAGCTGATATCGATCTTGTTGTAACTGAATCAACGGTTACTGAATCGTGTTAAACTCTGGAATTTGTTACCACATCTTGATATCTCCCAAGTTTTACCATCTCTTTATCTGTAATCAAGTTGCAAAGTTCCAGCCAGGCTCCCCAGTGCAAAGGTAAGACATGGGTAGCTTCAACGAACACATCTATGGCTTCTTTCCCCAGGTCCAGCTTCCGCAGCACGACACCATACCTGTAAATAAAGTTACTGAGTTAATCAGAATCACAACACTGCATATTCACACAAACAGAATCATAGATGGGCTTGGGTTGGAAGGAACCTTAAAGCTCACCCAGTTCCAACCCCCTGCCATGGGCAGGGACACCTTCCACTAGACCAGGTTGCTCCAAGCCCCATC